>SRQL01000363.1:0-27991 GCA_018360575.1 Claviceps sp. LM454 group G7
CCAATGCCATTGTTACAACTCACTTGTGGATTACATGGAGACGGGTAGGTAAAAGGGGGGGATTCGGGAGGCTGGGGGAGGGGGGGGACGATTAGCCAAACCAGGAACCAAAAGAAAAATAGACAGAGAAAGACGAGAGGAAAGAAACATACTCGCCGCTTCGACAAATTCAGCATGGTGCTGAAGCGTCAAAAGCGGTTCGGGAAGACCCCTGAAAAAGAGCTTCAGAAGACCCGTCACACTGTTGACATCGTGGTAGAAGTTCTCCGGGTTTCGGAAATCAAGGGCAGGATTGGACGAATCTGTTTACCGAGCATAGCAAATATCAGTCCCATGTCATCCATCTACTTTTGAACTACAGTCTCTGGGCTGATGGCATTCGCCAATCGGAGGAAGGATAAACGTACCTTTGTCAAACATTTGCTTCAGCTGGTTGACGTGGTTTACTGAGCCGGATTGTCGGTAGATGCCCTCGACGCCTAAACCGAACAGGTCGACGGCCTGGATACACTGATAGACTACCATGGGCACAGCCACCCCGTCCCTTGCAAACAAATCGGCCAGCGTCGTCCCAAAGACGTCCTTTTTGGGTGGAGTTGACTCGGTGCCGCTGGATGCGCTTACTGGTTCAACGTTGTGGGCGTCCCTTTCGACAGGGAATTGAGACCTTGGATCAGACGACGGGGATGGAGATTGTGGCGGGGCCTTGGAACCTTGGAAAGAGAGAACACCTAATTGCGGAGGCCCATGAACGTTCATTGCGTCTCCATATCGAGGAGCCATATGCGCAGAATTCCTACTAGAGAATTGCTGCTGCTGCAGAGAAGCGGGCTGGCCCAGCATATTGCCGTGGCTAACGCTACGTCCATGGTTCTGAGTCTGGCCATAGGGGCGGTTTGGCTCCGGCAGGTTGCTTCCTGGGGGGCCCATCGGAAGGCCGCCTTGTGTTGGAAGAGCACCCCCCTGGGAACCGAAGCTGCCGGCACCGCTTCTGGATCCCATGGCAAAGGATTGGCTCGGCGCTTCAGAGGCAGTAGATTGGGTCACCGTCTGTTGCGGCAGATATGTGCTGGACGGTGTAGATTGTACGATGGTGGCCGCGGCAGCGGAAGACGAGGGAGGGTTCAAGATCTAACAAGTTAGCTGAGCAGTTGGTACGAGAACCAGAAAGAGACAATACTTTTCCGTAAGGAATGGAAACATATAAACACTAAACAAGGAAGGGAATGAGACGCAGGAATAAAAGAGCTTACAGGATTACGCTCATATCGAACTTCCGAGTACGGTTGAATCTTGCCATGCTGCCCCGCGACGTAATCATTGATGTCCTTCTCATTGTCAATCGCAGCAACCGCTTGGCGCAAGCTGCGTGGCTTGCCAGCACCTTCAGGGCCTTGGCTCTTGAACGGGCTCACAATCAAGCCATTGCCGAGCAATAACTTTTCATTGAAAGCAGCTACATGCGACCTGTCAGTACTAGAAAGCAAATAGATAGAAAAACGCAGCACAGCACAGTGGAAGGCGAAGAAGGCATACCAAATTTCTGCATTTGCAGCGTGACGGCTGCGTCAATCTCAGAAATGAGCTCATGGAGCGCCTTGACGGCCTCGGGCCTCGCAGACTTTTCCAAATGGGCCTTTTCGTTCTGCAGAGTCTGCACATGGTTTTGGTATGTGTGGTCGGCTGTCTGTACCTTGCGCAGCAGATCCTCCTCCTGCTGAGCGGCGGATTTGTGCGCCTTGAATGCGCCGAGCACTTTGCCACCTTGTTTCACCTCGCCAGTCCTCGTGCGGTCATACTCTTCGGCTAATGAATCGTACTTGGTCTTGCTCTTGCGCATCACCTGCTCCAAATCTACGACCTTTTGTTCGGCAGCCAATCCATTGGACTTCCACAGCTTGCGTCCCCGCTCGCCATTGGCAATGAGCTCGACCAACTCCTCGTGCATTTGATGTAGGGAGGCCGCGAATTGGGCCCCATTCTCAGCCATGCGGTCGTGGATAAAGATCATTTCGTCGTAGGAGCGAGAAAAGGTGCCTTGCCGGTGTTCAGGGCGGCGCGAATTGTCTTGCGTCGACCGACATAGTTTTCTCAGGCTTTGCGCGTGATCATCTTCGAGTGTAGATCGCTTCTTCAGGAAGACGGCGAATTCTTTGGCAGACGCTACGCTCTGCTTGAGGCGGTTCAACAGAGTTGGTATGCCAACCTAATTAAAAGACCAAACGTTAGTGGGAGTGCCATTGAGGCCACAGGGGTTTGCGCATGAGAAAGGGTGGTGGGCTTCTACCTCGGAAAACAAGACGTCGCTGACGTGCTTCGCAATTGTTGGGTCGACTGCCGGCTTGACTGCTTCATTCGTTGGCGGGGGGGCCATTATAGTCGACAGGCCTGGTTCCGACAACCCGCGGTTGTGTCCTTCACCACTATGTTTGCCATCCAAACCGAAGTCGGCGCCCGCGGCAGTATCATCCGAGTGAGCAGCCTTTGATCCAAGCGCGACCAAGCTACTAGACCGTTCACGATGTTGTTGCTGCTGTTGGGGAGGAGACAAGCCATCGTCGTCGCCAGAAGTTCGTGCGTCTGCCATTGTTAAGACAGGGGGCCCGATACTGCCGAGAGGACGCGGGAAGAAGGATTGAGGGGAGAGGACGATGACTCGGACCGTCTCGACGGCAGGACGGTATGTTTAGTTGTGGATGCTCGTCACCGCCAGCTCGGCTTCTGTCACAAAACAGGCCTCCAGAGAGCGATTGGGGGACTGTACCGGATTGCGGCGCTGAGGTCGGAGGGATGCCGGTTCCAAGTCTGCAACGATGATGTCGTCCTGATCTTGCGACGGGCTCAAGCGCCTCACGACTACCTCGCTTCCTGGAGATCAGCCTACTGAATCGTACGGAGTTTTGATTCCAGCCCGGCACCCCAACAACGCGACGCAACGCAAAGACAAGGCCAGAGTGGTTCTCGTATCGTGAGTCGTGACACGAGGTAGGTACATACATACAGGAATGGAAACCAAGCGGGTCGGGTATGAATGGTGCCGCGCGGAGGCGAACGATCATCCAACTCAAACACTGCGTGGAGACAGATGTGGCGGACAGCTGTGCAACCTGTTGCAAAAAGATGACCGGAGAGGTTCCGTTAGGATGATGAAAATGCGGTGACTGGACCAATGCCAGTTCAGTTTTGGTGGTGAATCGACGCAATACCTAATAAGTCAACGTGCCCGGCAAGGCAGGTACGGAATCGAGGCCTCATTCCGTCATGTTTAGGTACCTGTACATGTGCGTGGGTCGGGTGACGGTACAAGGACCAGGCCTCTTCCGTAAACTCGGGACCAGGTACAAAACCACCAAGTAGAAGTCAAAGGAAGCGTCGTTTTCTTCCTCTCAATGCTTCTCTTCCTGTTTCTTCAGGTGCATCGGCGACAGGTGAGGATTGAGAGGCCGAGGCCGTTGCTGCTACCAACGCGCTGATACCGCGGAGTACATAGTACAAATATGTACATATGTACATTCGTTCATTCATTCACCGGCGCCGTAGCCACGACGACCCAGAACTCCGGCTGGTGCGGCCGATTCCTGCACTGCCACGCCGTTTTGCCGACAACCCATGTTGCCATTCATCAACTTCGCAATCCTGCGTAGCGATTCGCCATGGGCCACAGAGCTGAGCGCTCTCGCTGCTCAGCATCTTAGGTTACAAGGAGCCAACATCATCGTAGTTCTCCAGATGTATCTTGATGAAGAAGTTGTTCGTACGTGTAGCCTGCTGGCTGGAACCATCGCGATACTTGGCGTGCGACATACACGCATCTGATACAATGCAATTTTACGCTATCAACGCTGCAGATAGGTACACATCTACAAAGCGGTAGTTTGTCTCTGTCACCATACCACCAACGACAGTGGGACATTTCCTACCAGATGCGAGGCGAGCACCTAGTCAAGCAGAAGCACGTGTGACATACATATTGCAGTTGATTTTGTTCATGTTTTTTTCTTCATTTGCGAGAGAGATGATGTACAAAGAAATGCTCGAATTTCTGGACCAACTGCGGTGGACGTTATTGCATCCCACTCCTCAACCGGGCCAAACCGTCGACTGTGCTCTTTGACAGCCGGACAATGTACCCAGGCCTCGGCCCCGAAAGAAATCCGCTTGTTCATTCTTTTCATCCCTGGATTTCCTGCCACAATATCGACCAAGTTCGAGGCACGAGTGTCGTCAAGTCATCCACGGCATCTTTGCGCAAACAAAAGCAACTCCACCCACTTAATACCACTGCTTTACCCCCCATGCAACCACATCCGCCACCATCCGCGCTTCTTATCGCAGACGTCTGGCCTCACGTTCGGACTCGAGCAGGCAGAGAATGTCGTCCTCGCGAACTGTTGAAATCCGCCGTTAGTTTCTTTCTGTGAATGATTGTGGACAAAAAGTGATGTGACAGTTGTGATGTCGTTCGCATATAACAGGGCAGACCTACCGGGTCCCTTGACGTTTCGGATGATGGATCGGGTCTGGTCGTCCATGAACTCAACGCGCACCTGGGTCACACCACCACGAGAACCTATCGAGCCACCGTGTTAGCCTCCCGAGATACCCCTGTCGCAACACGACGATTCTCTTTCGGAGTCAAAGCGATTCTTTCCAACATGAGGCCCTCCAAAAGGTGGTCACCAATGGCCACCGAGCACGTCTCTAGCGCGAAATGACTGGAAGCTTGGAAAAATCGAAGATCGAGCAAGACATGACAAGAGCCGAGATTCGTTTCAAATTCCCAAATTCCATCTCTTTTTTGTCCTCCTCTCCTCCTCTTTTCGGTTTCAAATCTTTTTCATCGGGCGTCTTGTCGTGTCTTGTCGAGGACGGAAAGGAGGCAAAGTGCATTCGTACCAGTTCGGCCGAGAACTCGGGTCACCTTGACCAGCTTGACGGGGGCCTTGGAGGAATCCATTGTGAAGATATGTGGAATTGGATGTTTGGCGAGGCGTGACGTGAGCGGTGGTTGACGAGGAAATCAAATTGGCAAAGAAATTCCCTGGCTGCTCGTGGTAGTTTGAGAAAAGTGGATAGGGCCTGCTATTTTGTGCCATTCAACCAGGGTTTTTTTCGTTGCTGCGGTCCAAGTGTGGCCCGCCAGCCGAAGCAAAAGTCACGTGGGATGGACCCGAAGCCCCAGGTCCGCTAAAACTTCGGACAAACCGATTACTTCAAGAAGTTCAATCTCGAACGGACATGATACCGGCCACTTTCCATTGGCAATTGTCACTGACTCATCACTCGCCAACCATTGACAGTTCTTGTCGCACAATGTGAGGGATGAAATGTATTGATTGTTGTCTGTGTGAATCCTAACTATAGAACTGAGAAGGGGAGAGCTAATTTATTGGCGAAGCGAAGCGAAGTCATTTCTACTGCACTCCAAAGATCACAGGCGTATGTCCGCGCCCTCGGGGCCCCGAGCCTTTTCATGACCGCGAGCGCCGCGGATCTACACTGGCCTTCTCTACTGCGTTACCCCAAGGATTACGCTGCGTCGGAGAGGCGGATTCGACACAACGGATAAAGATTGGCCGGAAGTTCCTACGAGACCGAGAAAACCCACATCTAGCTCATACAGCACTTTCAACAACGGCTAGATGCGTTCTTCCGTATTGTTCTCAAGGAGAAGTTCGGGTACACGGACTATTGGATGGATTCGCTATGAGTTTCAAGGACGCGGTAGTGTACACGCACATTGGTTTCCTTGGACCACGGAGACTCCTACGCTAGATCTCAATAGCGAACAGAGTCTTGGGGACTACACCTGACGGCGATCAACTCCGGTCCGATGCGGGTAGCGGCGCCTTCGGCACATCTTCTAATTGAGAATTATATGGAAGAATGAATCTAGCCGTTGTTGAAGGTGCTCTGTGGCTAGATGTGGGTTCTTTCGTAGGAGCTTCCGGGCAATCTTTATCCGTTGTGTGACGTGTAGAGTCCGCCTTCTTCCACGCATCGTAATCCTTGGGGTATCGCAGTAGAGAAGGCCAGTGTAGATCCGCGGCGCTCGCGGTCATGAAAAGGCTCGGGGCCCCGAGGGCGCGGACGTACGCCTCGAGTTCATGCCTGTGGTTACCCCAATACGCCCGCGTACCACTATAGAACTGGGAAGGGAAGAGCTAATTTGGTTGAGAGTCACGCACAACAATCAATATATTTCATACCTCACATTATGCGACAGTTATGAGCCCGAGAGGAAGTCTCAATCAGACTTCTGAAACTTTTCACAGCACTGCAACATCTTCTTCGATATCAGTCAATCATGTTGACTCATGCCAGCAATGCCATCTCTCGCAAACTCCTAGAACGAAGCCGCCTCGACCATCTCGGCGCGTTTACGGGGATCTTCAAATCCATCACGGGAGTCAACTACAACGGTATATAATGGCTTCTCGTCTTCAGACGAGTACAACATGATGATGCAATACATGCAGCAGGTGACAACAAAAAGAAACACGACTTTCAACGACAGCATCTTCTACGGCCTAGCAACAGAACGCACAATAATCAATACATTTTATCCCTCACATTGTGCGACATCGTTGCCCTGTTCTATTAGCGCTGCTGTAGACTAGCATCTTATTCTCAGCGCCGTATGCCTACCAAGAAGCGCGGAAGGGACCAACGCAGTCCTGGCACCAAGGTGATGCATCGCAAAACCGCCAATCGTGTCTTTGACAACATCGCGGACATCTTTAAGACTTTACATCCATCGAAGAAAAAAACCTGGAATCAGAAGCGAGTGCGTAACAAGCACGACGACCTCGCAGGCACATACAAACAATGGGTCACTGCCAGCAAATACTCTGGCTGTCATGCCGACCGGATGACCGGCAAAATTGAGTACAATCCGAAGGAACAAGAGAACATGATATTGCGACATGGACCTTACATGGCGAAGACCTTCAAGAAAGGGCTGCCATGCTATGAAAACTTCCACATGGACCAATACGATGAGGTCTTCTCGGATGTCATCCCAGATTCCCAATGGGCAACGGGATCGGCGAGCTTCATGACGTCGTCGCACCAAGCCCCGTAGCCGACGAACAAGGAGAAGACTTGGCTGCTCGTGGATCATACGACTCCGATTTCCCATCAGACGAAGAACCCAACGCCACCGACATGGAGGATACCTTGGTACCAAAGTCCATCCCCTCATCACGGACTACAAAAGGGAAAACTACAAGTACAGCTCCAGCATCTTCGTCGAAAAAACCGGGGGCACAGAAGCGTGTCGAGGCGCGAGGCCGTTCTAAACGATCCGGGCGTTTCCTTCGGATCGTACTCAAGTTTGCCGGTCATCCGGTCGGCATGACAGCCAGAGTATTCACTGGCAGTGACCCATTGTTTGTATGTGCCTGCGAGGTCGTCGTGCTTGTTACGCATTCGCTTCTGATTCCAGGTTTTTTTCTTCGATGGATGTAAAGTCTTAAAGATGTCCGCGATGTTGTCAAAGACACGATTGGCGGTTTGTCGCTTGGTTTGAGGAACTCCCTATTCCGGCGGGCCTCCAGAAGTTCTAGCAGCCTGAATACATCATCGCGAGACCAGGCGCCTCCTTTGGCTGTTGTAGGATCGCCAGGGGGCTGCGAGTCATTGGTCGCTGGCGTGTTCGACATTTTGATGTAATCCGACTCGATGCGAGGCAAACCAGAGTATGATCTATTTCTACACAGGCTACACAAATTTTTTGATCATCAAACAGCTACGTTATCTGATATAGCAGGCGGTGTGCCTGCCAGACCTCTTTCAGTACATACAGGGGTGTGGTGGTGGTGTGGAGCGGTAGTATGTAGGTAGGTACCTACCCTGTTTTTGAAAATAACGGAAGTCACTTTTCTCAGCCTTTCTGCAGTTGCTAGACTAGAACAGACGCCCTAACTCTGGGCCTGAATAGTGAAGATAACCTTGATGAATTTACATACTATCATCTTCACATCCCGCTGTGCCAGCTTATGAGATCACCTCGTGCTAGAGCCATGATGATTCATCACCATGCTCCCACATCTTAGACTACCGTCAAAGCACGTTCTAGACGAGTCCGACCCTTTGCTAGGACACGAAGAAGAAGAGAATATATGAAGGTAATCCAGACCAGCTGTTGATGTTCCCCGCTCTCAAGGAAAGTGTGCCTAAGTCCTATCACAAAAATGAAGGCGTACATGATGCGTGTCAAATGAGAAAAAAAGGAAAAATGCATGACATGAGATCATCATACAAGAATCATGGAGCTCGTACCCAAAAACCCCCCAGGAGATGATCGTCATGGCATCGGCAAATCATCAAGTCATCACAAAACAGCTTCTTCACTCACTCAACGCCTCACCCCCCATCCACGACGGCGGCGCCACAAGCGCATATCTCAGACCATCCCTTCCCTGCAACTCCCTACACTGGACCTGAATAGAAAGAGCCCACCTCGCCGTCAAACGAGCCTGCCGAGCCCCAAAAACACTATCAAACGTTTTCCGCTCCCGCCGCACGCGCTCACCAAACGCCTCACGCGCCTCTCGATTCCGCTCAATGAGTTCCCGCAGCTGGATCCCATGATTCTGCACCAGGTCCTCCATTTTCTTCGACTGCCGCACACGCAGCATGTAGATCTTGGACTCGTGCTCTCGCTGCACTTTCTCCCGCAAACTGTACTGCCGGCCCAGGTCTAGGAGGTTCTTCTCGGTGACGACGCGGGGTGGTAGACTCGACGAAGATGACGTGGAGGATTTGGAGGATGATACGGAAGGGCTTTGGCTGGGAGCTTCGCAATAGGCCTCCATGTACTTGATGCGGATCGTGTTACTCCATTCGGCCTGCTCGAGCTTATTGCGGAGTTCTAGTTCATCGGAAATTTGGCGATCTTCGAGCTGGCTTGCGTCTCTGGCTTGTTTCGCGACTAATGCATCTCGATCATGGATGTGCTGGTCTGTCAGAGCCGTCTCCTGGGCAGCTTGGCGTGCCTCCAGGGAGGTTAATGCCGCCTTCTTGAAGTCCAGCATCCTGTGCATTTCCTTTCTCTGGGCTTGTAGGAGAGACTGGATTTCGGGGTGCTGCATGGAGCGTTGGGCTGGTCCTTGCTGTGGTGGTGTCTGGGCTTGACCCTCTCGTCTTAGAATCGTGTCTTGTTCCCGTGGGCAGTGATTGGGACAGCCTGTGTGGATGTCCCAGACTCCTCCGCAAGAGAGACAGAATTGGGCCTTGCAGGCGCACGTTACGGGTTCTGTCGGATCAGAAAGCGCAACTAGTTGACAGCATCGGTAGCAGCGTCTCCAGCTGTCGCGGCCGCTCGTCTCGAGAGCATCGAGGAGCTCCTCATCTTCTGGACAGTGTGTTCCAATGCCGTGTGCGTCTTTTCGACACAGTTGACACACTTTGGACTGGCATTGGAGACAAGTCAGCGCCGAGGGCATGTTTGTGTCGACCCGTTTCGACGGGGGGATGAACTCTCTACAGTCCAAGTTACAACAAAAGAATCTCGACTCCGAGGGTGTGTTGTAATGGAGTACGGCATTGAGCAGAGATTTTTGCACGTCGGCGTCTAGGGCTTGGCGCAATGATTCAGATGGCACCGGCTTTGCACAGCAACTTGGCGGCATGCTTGCCTCCTTCTTTGTCGCCTGCACTGTCAAGTCCGTCAGACAGGGTGTGCAGTTGGCGTGTCCGCATGGTAAGTTTTGCAAAGCATTCGTGCTACTGAGAGGAGAATCACATTTGGAGCAAGACCTAAATCATGTTTCGCACAGTGTCAGTCCGAGGCGATTTCGTCAAGAAGGTCACAGGTGTTGATGAATAGCACTCGTGCATGGCATCATGAGTTTGCCAACTACGATGCGAAAGGGTGTAAACCAACATACAGGGGGGGTTCAGGGCCGCCAGCCGGCTTCTTCCTTCGTCTAAATCTATCCCGAAGTCGTGTCTTGACATCGGACAGGCTATTCTTAGTCCTGACGTTGAATATGCTTCGATCAGAGCGCTCCAGCGAGGCCATGCTGCTTCGGGGCGCTGATGGCGCTGGAAGCGCCAGACCGGCCTTCGCCAAATACTCTTCATAGGGCGAGAAGTCGAGACTTTGACGCTGAAATCCGTCGTTGTTGCCATTATCGCATGACGACGATAAGTCGGGACTTGGGGCGCCATATATGGATGAGTGAGGGGTAGAATATGCCCCGGTCGACCCATCGGACGCGGTTGAAACTGCCTGTTCTCTTGATATGGAGTTGTTTGAATCTGACATGGTGCTCGACGCGAGTCGATGCGCATTCGACGCGGTGGGCAGAGTGGCCATGATGCCGAGCTCGTGAGCTTTGGCGAGTAGCTCGCGGTCATGCTGCCCCTCGGTTCTATCCGCGTCTAGCTGCATCACCTCGGTATAGAAGCGAGCATCGTCAAGCTCCGGTACGTGCATAACGTCGTCCATGAAGGCGGTATTGCGAGAAAACAGCACATTCAAGATGGGGAGATGGACAGTGGCAGGACTTTGTAGAAACGTTTGCGCAAGAATTGCCGCAAGTTTATCAACTTGCAGGTCAGTCGATAAGGCAGGATTAGGTAGCAAAGCCCGGCAGATTATGTCGCTCTGACAGGACACGTCTTTGGAGTTTTAAATTCGTTCCGTCCCTTTGTCGTCGCAAGGGCACATCGACTCGAGATGCCAGCCACTTTCAAACACTAACTTAAAAGCTGCTGATGGGGATGTCTTTTGGACATTTTTGTCCAGACTCGCACCGCCACACAAGGATGTTGATCAGAAGGAGATCGGGCCTCCGGGATTTGATAGAAGGGGCGTTGGGGTGTGGGAAGCGAATGTGCGTTAGATTCAAGACATTTCAAGACAGACAGCTTACAGACCAGGGGCGCTTATATGTCTACACACAAATTGTGCATACGACCGTACGCATATGTATTGTAGGTACATACATACATACATACATAGACATATACGAGGAGTACGAATGTGAGCATTCAAAAATAAGAAAAAACGCTGGCCATGTTAGCAAATGTACCTACCTACTATCCTCTAGAAATCTCCACTGACGCATAAGGCGTCCACAGACTCGCGATGTGGAAGGCTCTTATCCGAGCTGGAAGCGACAGACACATACATACCGGCAAATACTAATGGCTCGCATATCATCCCGCACCACCGACTGACGAATATCTATTCAAGACAAGAAGCCATCGAGGCGGACAATGGCGCCGCGGCCCTGGGGATGGAATGCGGAGCGGCGGCAGAGACGAGACACGTTCATGACAAAGAAACCGCGGACGCAAGTGCGAATGCGCACGTCTTCTAGGTACTCTGTACCTGGCTCAAGGGTTCAAGAGACCGAGGCGAGATCTGATCTGCGTTTTCCGGACTGGCGGCCGGTGCAGTGGCGTCTGAGTGTGAGACCTCAGACTACAGAACAGAGTACATAACAGAGAACAGAGTACAAGTGAGTGCATGAGAGCACAAGTGAAAATACATACAAGTGAAGCCGTCCACAAAAGAATGGCGCAATTCACTTTGTGCCAAGCGACCCCTGTAGATCCTGCATATTCCAATGGCCATACGTACGAGATCTTCGCAAGTACATACATACATATCGTTGTACATAACGTCATGTCTTGGTTTGTCAACCCGATCTGATTTGGATCGAGGTGCCTTTGGCGTTCCGTCACCCGTGAACCGGCGCATCGGTTGTTTCTTTTACATCTCCGCAATCCATCCCTGCACTGAGCTCATCGCTGCGTCATGATTGGTCCGCTGTTTGTCACCGACCGGAGCCAACGGCGAGGCGGGTTCGATCCTCTTTTAATCCTCACAGAAGACGGAAAACTGGAGTCACCTCAGCGTCACTTCTCCAAGCCTACCTACGGAGTAGATCGGGAGACTTCGCGATAGGGAAACGGATTGCTCGGATCGATTTCAGCGCGGCGCCACGCCGCCCGGCCAGTGGCCACATGTGACATACCAGTTCTTTGAACTGCCAAAGTTGTTGTTGTTCACTTTCGCATCGTCGCCCATTACACAGTGCGTACGCACAATTACCCCCTCGCCAATCGTTACCGACTTCTCTACGAAGTACAATACGGATACATAGATCAAGACTCAAGAGGAAGTTGTTTCTCTTTGAGTCTCTTCGTCCGCGAGGGTGGGCTCCCTCCCCCTTTCCGGACACATGAGACATGCTGGCCGAGCGGAAGATGCAGCTTCACGCAGGGCTGCCTGAGCTCCATTTTCGGTGAGACTCGACTCTATGAGCATTGAGGAGTCAGGACTCAGGACAGCCGCACTGCTCTCAGCTTTCCTGTTGGAATTTGGCACCAACAATTTCCTCTCTTCAAAACGATCTACAGACTACATATGTATGTAGGTACTCCGTAGGGCGCAGATTGGCCATGGGAGTCGGGAGTCGGGACAATGAGGTTACATAGTCCTTACCTGCCTTCTTTCAGGGGCCCGAGGGGCCTGATGACGATGTGCAACAAGAGGAGAGACAAGTGCCGTTCACGTCACGAACATCCTCCAAGAAATTGTCCCTGAGAGTTTCTGCAATGGCACAGCGCACAATCAAACATATGTAAATACCATGACACCAAGCAGAACCATTCTCAAACAACTGCCACGGAAAACACCCCAGCTGCTCGTTGGTAGTTATCTTGACAGAGTAGGTACATAGGTATACATGTAACATAATACCTACCTACAGCTAGCTAAGCTAACCTTATTGATGCACCACCCATTTCCAAAGAACAACTTACAAGTTACAAGTGGTCAGTGTCTCGAAAGCCGTTTCCGATTGATTTACCATCTGGCAGGGTCTTCTGCCGGATAGAGCCGCCTCCGTCTCACCATTTGCAATGCAGGCTGCCCTCCCTGCTGCTCGGGGATACGGCTCGGGTATACAACTCGGCAAGTCGGTTCCGGTACGGAGTACGTAGGGCAAGGATTGGCAAATAAGCGTGTGTCTTTGGACTCTTTGGGTCGCTCAGGTTCTCCAGGATGAAAAACTTTGTCGGGATACTCACAGGAAGAGAGACAGTTCATCGCACCCAAGCGCCCGGTTATTCGACTTATACTGGCTATAGATATGGCTCTACATGAAGCTGTCATGACTGGTCTCCGATGACCGGCCTCAGAACCCCCATCCAAGAATTCGCATGTCACAGCCGAGTAACATGAATCAGATCCCACTGCTTTTTATTATCGTTCGGTGTGAGAATGGGCTGTATTACGTGGTGGAACACAAGTGGCCACTGGCCAGCCAAGGACTCGGTCCCTGGAAAATTGAAATCCCTCAAGTGGCGATGACGACCATGTATGTATGTACATTAACATACAACGAGGGGAATATGTAAGTGGCAGCAAGGAGGCCATCGGTTACATATGTATGTATCTGATTCACATACATACATAATCAATCACATAATCAATCAGCATTCCTAGTCCACCGGTGTTGTTCTCCCGTGATTCCTCACAGCGCTCGCAATGTCTTGGCCCCGCGCAAACTGCTGGCCAATGCATCGATTGGCTTCGAAACATCTGAGCCCATGTTTCAGTCACAAGTATCAAGGGTTTATTGTTTCCAGCCTCTTTTGTATGATCTTTTTGACTGTGTCCCTTTTTTTTTTTTTCATCAACACTCACACTCCGTACATGCGGAGTAGAAGCGGCCTGCGGGAACTGAGTTCGCCACTGCAGCGTGCATCCTGCTCGCGAGTCGCAGCTCCTTCAGCCGAGCAACCTATGTAGCTTGTATTCTCTGAATACCTGCATCACCCTTGAAACCTATTGTTTACACAGCAGCTCTTGCCAACACTTACTAGGTACACACTCGAATACATAAGGAGTTGCTGTTGGGGCCGTCGGACCCCCGCACGGAGTTTCTGGCCGCCTCTGAGTGTGTCTGTCTCGAAGAACAGAGCGCGCACATATGTACTGAGCTTGCCTCTTGCGGCTTTTTGAGACAAAAAGGGTCAACTCGGCTAAGAGGATGTGAAAAGAGCGAAACAGCGGTCTATCCTTGGGCTAAAAACAGACGCCCCTTGGCGAAACTTGAAAGACGCCTCCCTCAGTCATGACGCAGAGCTATTTCCAGACTCCCGATTCCCAGCACATAGGGTAGCCATATTGAAACTGGCGAGTTCCAACTCTTCCAGGAACATATTTGCAGTCCCTCTAGCCTTCAATGATCTTGACTTCCGGTTTGCAGGGATTGGCGGACGTAAAGGCGGTGATAGGACCTCAGATGAGAAAGATGTGGCGAGTCCAACGTCGATTTCTCCCCTGGACGGAGGCTGCCAGGCAGCAGGCATTGGCGGACATAAACCAGACAGCCTCGTCCAGGGGAGAAATCGACGTTGGACCCGATGATTCCTTCCGTGATCTGCCGTCTCAAGACCCTTCCATGCAAAGCGTACACACCACTCTAAAACGACTCAACTCTCAACGATCATCCACCTGACCCCGAAAATTCCCTCCTCCCATTGTGATCGACACGCCGGCAATTTTCGAGACGATACCGTACAACGCTACGGTTACAACCTCCTTTTCGCGGTCTTGAGTTCTGTTATGCTAGTTTCCGACGCCAATGTCATCGAGCCCAAATCCTACAAGAGAAAGAACAGAAAGACAAAGTGACGAAGCTTCCTGGGATCGATGGCACAGCGCCATGAGAATGGAGTACAACTCACCCCAGACCAATAAGATGTGCACCATAGCAACGTCATGACTATGTACACGTGCTAAGACACGCATTCGTTGGTCGATGCTATCTGCTTTCGAGCGGCAGACGTTTCCATGTTGGCTAGTCACAAATCTCCTGAGTCCTCCAGAGGCCATGCTATCCTGGGTCCCTGAGAGAGCAAATTAGCAGGATTTATGAATGTTTATCTGCGCGCGCGCACACGTTTCATTTTTCGCTTCCGAAGCCTACATCATGTCTGCACGAAGGTTTCGTGGGTACGTGCATGTTGCGTGATGATAGAATGTTGAAGGGAGCCAAAACCATTTCCATTTGCAGTCACACAGACTGGGATCCACGAACGCACATGCTCAAGAGGTGTACATAGGTGACTTTCATTCCACGGACATGTAATGCGGCCTGCAAATACAAATAGTTCGGACCACCGAATGCGGTGCATAGAAGAAAGTAGATAGACCTTTTTGCTGCTTGGAACCTTCCTCACTGCGAAGAAGTATGGCGATGAAGTTGGCATCATGTCGGGTAACTCCAATCATCCACTCCATTCTTCGTGTCACGTACTTCGAGTAGACGCAGGTGTGACAAGAATTGGCCGCAACTTGCAGGCGGTTGACAACCAAGACTTTCAGCTTTCACAGCCAGTCATTGATGGAAGGTGAATTGAGTCTTTAGATGACTTAGTCGGTTCTCGTCAATGTTCCGGAGGTTATTTTGTTCGCTCATTTCACAGGCGATGCGAGCTGCACACGTTTGCTGAAGAGGAACTGTAACACCATAACTCAAGGTCCAGAAAGCTGGCCCATGACGTCGGCAACTTTTGAAGAAGGCCTTATGTACTGTAGTGCCTTCGGTCATGAGGTGTAGTTTTAGAGCTGCCGCTTGTTGCATGTTTCATTACGGATACGACATGATCTTTATTGTTTTTCCATGTGGTCCAATGTCGGATGGGGGGGGAAGAGCCCAAGAGGATAATGGCTGAGAATGGGAGTATGTAGTTGATCACTTGAAACGGAAATTCGATCGACTTCTATCATCACGGAACTTGCGATTGGGTCGAAACCATGTAATTTTTACCTACGACTAAATTAGTACATACATACCTACTAGTAGCTAGGTAGGTAAACTGTACTGTTAGGTACCTAATGTAAGAACTGCGAGTGAATTGGATCCGCTCTGGATCGGCCCGCTGGATCGGAACCTGATGGGCCATAGCGGAATGCACGTGCAGCATTGTAATTCTAAGAAGAATCACGAGGCGCTCAGATGAGACGTGGGACAAACGCAGCCATAGTTGTGTGCCTAGCTTTCCGTTGCGAGATCATCAAAGGTTTGTTGGAAGATCAAGGTTCGTTGGATACCAGCCATCTTCTTTGTGCAACAGCTCTTTCGCGATGACATGCATGGTCCAGGCGTCAGGACTCAGCCGAAGTTCCCCGCCAGCCACACGAACTGCCCCACCAAATCTGCATCTCGGCCAATCATCATCGCGCCCCATTTGCTTTTAGTCCCCGTGAGGCCCCCATCATCTGGGGGCGGGCCAATTTCCCACGTTCCCTGCATCTTACTGTCACTGCATCCTCGCTCCTGACTTTTGCGCGATTTGCTCAATTGCGTTGGGCCACGCCTGCAGCAGACCATCACGAAGACCCAAATATCGCTCGCTTTTCAGCGCCATGATTATGGCTGGCTTGATTGATCCATCGCTCGCGAGCAGATATCCCATCGTCCTCGGCGAAACTCTTCTTAGTGGGGCCGCCGACGTTCTCTTTACTGGAATTCGATGTATGCAGCATGTCCCTTCAGTCGAGAGTCTCGCATTCTCGCAAGTTCCTTTTCTTCGAAAACTCGTCGAATGCCTCTATAGGAGTAAGCTAACAACAACTGCCAGATAACCACAAACCGGAATTGTCATCTGGCGATGCTCCGGACGAAGCCCGCCTCAAGCCTTCGCTCCGGGGCCAAACAGACTCATACGACTTGTCCTTTACAGATGACGGCGATCATTACGGCTATACGGGCTCGAGAAACACCAGCAGCAGCCAATACGTCCTGCATTTCCATCCAGCGCGACAGGTTTTCATCCTCGACAAAATCGACTCCACGTTCAGCATGAACATCAGCAGAATGCCTGACAACTCTGATGCCGAGCGCTTACGAAGTGAATACCCCCACCTGGACAGCCAGCCGGGTCTCAACAAACAGGCGACTGCAAAGAAGACTGCCTCAACCAAAGACACGGCGTCCAATTCATCACAATCGCAGACCAAAGAGTCGAACCGCAGTCCGGGAAATCAGCAGCAGCAGCCAGCCAAAGAAGCTTCTCTGTCATTTCCTGAACCAGAGAAGCAGAAGCCGTCAAAATCCAAGGCCCACTTTGAAGACGAGGAAGATGACGACGACGATGATGATGGGGGGCTTCTCATCGAATACCCTGGCGGGGACACTGCGAAGCATGCTGACTTTTCTCCGGCTTTTCCCCCGCCACGGCGATTTGATGACTTCATGGATCAGCGAGAATCGGAGGGCGACGATGCGGACGCTGAGGGCGATGATGAGCCAGACATGGACTTCAAGCTCCCTAGTCCCGTCAACAACCATGTTCTTCCTCCAGTATCGACAGAGCCTATGGTGGAGGCACAAGAAGAGTATGAGTATGAGTATGAGGACGAGGACGAGGAAGAAGGCGAGGGCGAAGGCGAGGGCGAGGCCGACGGCTTGAATGACATGGAGGCTGATTTAGAAAAGGACATGGAAATGGCCTTTGAAGACATTAAGAACAGTCCGGACGCGGATGAGAGTGAAATCAGTGAGGAGGACTAGTTTATGGAGTGTGGACTGTTGCGACTATGGCATGTTTACAAATGAGCGTAGGTAGGCGGCTTTTTTCTTGTCTGGGTTTTTTTTCTTTTTGTTTTGTGGCGTTACAAGGAACTGTCTCCAGAGAGAGAAGCGAGCAAATTTCGTTAAATCTCGGTATCTTTATAATGTGCGGCCTCAAATGGCCAGAACTTGGGGTAAGGAGCTGATGGAGTTGGGGAATGGAAGGCGAGAGGCGTTTAGTGTATGTGATGATTCACGCAGTTGTCGTTCGTTCGAATAGCCAAATAGGCGGTTCCCTATAACTAAGAGTCAAAGTGCACAAGCACTACAGTCGGGGCTTTCTTGCGCAGATCGCTTGCATCGTGACTTGCAGTACCGTCCTTCCAGACCATGTCAACGACGGTGCCAACCGACGCACAGGCTCAGTCAGGTGCTGTTGAAGATTGCGCGACTAGCAACGTTATCGCCCCCGCCTGTTGAGGTTGCAGACAATCTTAATGATTGCAGCATCGATATTCTTGAGGTGATCCCCGTTGTAGACTGTGGCTGTCGACCTGCACACAATGAAATGTCATCTATGTCACGACGGCAGAGGAGGATCGAGTCGTGGTCCGTGGATGAAGGTTGAATGTTGGCCAGCTCCTGCCAGGCGTCCTGGGGTACTCGTCGCGGTTCTCATCGTCAGCTTCTGTGGCGTCTAGCTCCTCAAGTCGTCCGTGGCAGTCATTGGAGAGGCAAATTTTCATAAATAGATACTAGGTAGGTAGGTAGGCACATCTCGTGTTTGGAATTTCAGTGTTCAGTGTTCACTCTGTTCAGTGTTCAGCTGCAGCCTGCAGCAACGGTAGGGCTTGTGGGGCTCTTGGCTCAAGCCTCTCATTGGTCAATAAAAGTTCAAGCGTGATTTTGAGGTTACATATCTCTTGGCGCGTCCTGGCACAGCTTCGCGTCACTGCATTTTTAGGCCTCGTCGAAGATCAAATTGGAAGGTCGAACAAACTGAAATCTTAGCATAATGATATCGCTGGGTGGTGACTTAGCAGAGCCGGCTTTGACAGTTGGCCGCCCATGTGCGGGTTTGGAGTGGCTCCAGTGACGAATTCGGAATGCCAGACCAAGCTCCGTTCCTCGCACACGGTTCAACATTGAGCCGCAAAGTCCCCCGTGGGCCGTACATCCCTACCCTGAGTCCTGAGACCACGCCTTCGTCCCGGCTCTCGACTTCCTTCCCAATTATCCTCTCGATCTTGTGTCACAAAGATGACCATGATTGTTTTCTGACATTTCGCAATCGCCGTTGTTCCTCTGTCGTTGCTGCGAGCCCACGAAACGATTCAGTGCGGCCCACCGCGGCCTCTGCGCCAAGTCGTCGGACTTGTCGTGGGCGGCCTCCAATTACCTCCCCGCTCCGCTTGCGTGCTTTGCTTGACTTGGAGCAATTTTCGATCCACGAGGGGGGAGAGAACTTGGGACTTTAATGGTCATGAACAAAGACGATGCCTTCACCAAGGGGAGCTCGCCCGAAAGTCGACACAATGCGCAAACACCTGTCCGATATGGTCGATCTGTCCGCCTAACCTGGTCTTTGTCGCCGCGCGGCGTCTTGACCAGTAGCACTGCTACCGATACAACGATACTGAGGCGAGACATGAGCAATGGAGCGATAGCTGGTACTGTCGTTGGAGCTGTCCTGGCCGCGGCCCTCGTGGCATTCTGTCTATATCCCGTTATCGTCCACCTGATAAAGCGGCGGAGAAGAGCCGGTCGACCTCATGATGACGAGACTGGCTTTCAAGCACAGCAAACCAAGGGATCAACGTTAGCACCGAATTCGCATCATCGACTTTCCTCCACAGATTCTCTTCAGCAGCAAAATGGAGAACCATCGCACGGGGAGCTTGATGGAGGTGATAGGAGCAGGGAGCTGGACTGGGCTGAGACGGATGCGAGACTATTGCAGACGGAGGGGAATCTGGATCTGAGTCGACAGTTGCCCACAGCAGGAGCACCTCATGTGGACTCTCTTGACGATGATGAGTGCAGCGAAACGACGCCCTTTCCTTATTACATGCCGGCTTCGATGCCCGATGACAATCCCGGCGTGCTGAAAGGCACAAGCCACGATTATTATCGTCCTTCTATACCGTCGTCAGCATTTGGCATGGTAACTGCTCCAGATCCTGCGGAAACTGTGCGCAAATTGCCTCGTGGAAGCTCTTCCAAATACAGCGTCAAGCGGATATTACACCGGCTCAGTGGTCGTGACAGCGCCCCGGCCATAGCTCAGTCGTCGGAAGACACGCCAACTATTTCGAGGGCTTATTATGCTGACGCTGAGCCTGGGCGGTCTTCAACCTCTGCACATACAACTGATCATCTCACTCAACTTTCTCCTTGCTCGACGTCAAACCAACTGCCTTCTGCACCCGTGTTGGCGAATGACGCCCCCAAACGTTCCTCGCTGCCAACCGGCATCAAAACACCGCCGCAATCACCCCCACCTGACAGTGTCACTCTCAAGGGACCGACTTCATCGTCGCGAGCATTGGATCCTGTTCCGGGCACAGTGAACCCGATGGATATCATGCCCGCCTCTACCCAGACGGAAATGCGACATCGCACAGAGCATCAACTCCTGGCTACTTCTTATGGTGTAGGGGGGGGCCTATCGTCTGTCAGCGGCCAAACGTCCGGAGAGCATCTTCCGACTTGTCCGCCTTCGCAGTCTTATGCGCCTTTGCCTGCTGAAATAGTTCAGGCGACACAATTTTCTGCGCCGATGTATCAGGAAGCGCTCCAGGAGGATATCCAAACTTATCCGGCGGCGCCGTTCTTTCTCCCTTTGCCTGCTGAAACACCCCAAAGGGCACAATTTACTGCGCCGATGTATCAGGCGGCGCCCCCAGACGATCTCAAGCGAGAGTGCGACGACGCATCCACGATGGATTTGTACAACCACCATTATCTATATCCTTCAGTGATACCGGAGAGAAGCCGGCATCCGAGCTATCCCTCAGACCAAGCGATTCCTTTCCCAGGTGCGACGTCAACAGGGCCTTACGCAGGAAATACCCCCTCGACGCAGCTCGATAGTCCCTCTCCGGGCTCAATGAATAGCTCCGACTTTCGATACAGCACTTCGCCACAAACAGGCTTCTCGTCTCCGATGAAGGTGGGCTTGTTACGATGCGACGAGCCGGGCTGTGGCCAAGCCTTTGACCAGCCACACAAGCTCAAGTTAGTAGATCCATCATCACAAGCACAAAGATGCGTTGAGAGATTGTGACCTTCACTTTTCTGCTTTACCTTTGTTACCCCTCTATTTCTTACTTCTGTTTTCCTTCTCCCCTTCCTTTTTATGCATGTCCAGAGACTGACTACGAAATAGGCATCACCAACGTTATCACAGCAAGGACCACAAATGCCCATATAACAACTGCGGGAAAGGATTTGGAACCAAGACACATTTGCAGCGCCACATAAATGATCGGCACGAAAAGACAAGGAAATATCACTGTCCCATCTCGGGATGCGAGTACGCGAAATCGGGCACCAAAGCTTTTCCCAGAAAGGATAATTGGAAACGACACATGGCCAACATGCACAGCATGGAAGATCCACAGCTTCCAGAGCCCATTGAGGTCGACCTCCAAATGGGAGATACTTAAGTGCATGCACGGGAGACAGCATGAGATGGAAGGCGTTGAGTTTGGAATTTGACATTTGTGTGGCGATTTGACAGACAATCAGCATCGCATCACTGGCTGCATATATCTTAGGAAAGACACAACTGTTCGGCCAGTAGGTCAGTGAATATGGCGTTTGGATTTTGTATGATACCTATCTGCTTTCATAGCATTGCTTGATTAAGCGTCTTGAATTCAACAGCAAGATCATATGGCATCGGCGGAACAAATGGAGTCAGTGCGAGAATCTAAATCTGTGTGTTGCAAGCGACGGTGTGTCGCCAACGTCATGAAGAGATATCGGCGGTATGCTCCATCGAGACTTCGGTGGCAAAGGGCAGAGCCTTAGCTCAAACTTTTTATTATTCTCCGGACCAATTTCTTCTGATCCTCCACATCTAACCTCTTCTCGTCTGTTTCTTGTACAGCTCTCCCCACAGCGATAATTGTCTTGGTGCTCTCACTGTGCACCCAGAACCGACCATTCCTCCCCGTCGCCGTCTCAAACTGCAACCCCATAGCACCAAGCTCTGCCAAGACGACCACTTTTCCCTCTTCCACGCTTTTGGCCATCAGTATACGCCTTGACATGCCCAGTGATATGTGAAATAGCATCCCGCCCGTCAAGGGCCCTAAGCCATCTGCCTTCCCTGTGGACGAATTGACACACTCCACCTCAGCGTCCATGTGCTTGTTTGCCATGCTGACTCGCGCGTATACGAGGGCTCCGGGGGCTAGAATAGGTCTCGTCTTCTTGGTGGCGGATTCGAAGGACAATTGCGGTAATAGGACGGGTGCGGTGTAGTCTGATAAGAAGACGTAGTATACGTCTACGGCGCTCTTTTGGACCGTGCCGATGACGCGCTCGCCTACTCTGGGAATATACTGCAATTTCAAAGACGTTAGCCAATCGAATGTTCCCGTTTGTTTTCTCTTTTTCTGTTCTTTGTTTGTTCAACTGTGTGAGCCCATCCCGAGCACGAGACAGCTGCTGAAGCTACAGAAGAGTAGGTCAGAGCTGAGGAAAGGCCATTGCTTACCCGTCCGTGGGAATTTTCGACCCTGATTGTATTTTTGGGCCGGTCGACGACGAACTGGCCGGCCAGCGTAGGCAGTATCTGATTCGGTGGAACGTGGCGAAGGCCGGGCCCAAGACGGAGAGGTTTCTTGGGATGTGATGGTATGAGATCGGGATCGAGATGATCGCCCGGTAGGACGAAGACCGGTTCTGATGACATTGCGGTTGCCTTGGGAATTGCGGATGTGGAAGAACAGGGGCGCGTGTATCCGTGATTGCGAAACTTACGCCGGGCTAGCCCGAGAGACGTTTCCGCGTTTATTCTGAAAGCAATTGCGAATCCAAAACCGGCCCAAGTTCTGGGATCGTCTTCAACGCCAAAGACGTCCAAGCACGAGAAGGAAGAAAAATATGGGGTACTTGTGGGGCAACGTGGATAAGACACCCAAGCCGATAAGCCTTGTGCGAGCCGCCTCGAATTTTTTCTTAGAGAACCCCACTAATTATCTGCTTTCTGGATTGGCTTTCCCTGCGCAACACAACCTCGCTCTGCACTTATTACGAACTTCTTCCAAACTAAGCCGAGAAGCAAGAAACAAGCAATTGCTTGACTGAGACCGGATTTCGAGCTTTTTATTATTGTTCTCTATTTACTTATATTTTTTCTTCCTGCGACCACACAGTCTCCCGCATGTCTGACAGCAACGGCGTGAAGCCCGGTCCCGAGCCTGCGGACCGGGTCGTCATCGGTATCACCTTTGGCAACTCCAACAGTTCGATCGCGTTCACAGTTGACGACAAGGCCGAGGTCATTGCCAACGAGGATGGAGGTGTGTAGGCCTGTGCGAGTGACGAGGAGATATGTGTGTATGTGTGTATATGCTAACGTATCTTCCTATCTTGCAGACCGACAGATTCCTACTGCGCTGTCATACGTAGACGGCGACGAATACTACGGTACCCAGGCCAAGGCTTTCTTGGTTCGCAATCCCTCCAACTCGATTGCTTATTTCCGCGACTTTTTGGGCAAGGAGTATGTTCTTGCATTGGACCCTCTACTGTAACAGCCACTTGGCGGGAGACACAGACCAAGCCCGTTGTCCTGATACTAACTTGCCTTTTCTTGCCACAGATATAAGTCCATCGACCCTACTCATTGCCATGCCGCCGCGCATCCCCAGGACAACAACGGCAGCGTGTTCTTCTCTGTGAAAGACAAGGAGGGCGAGAGCGAGGCCTCATCTGTGCCCGTCAGTGATGCCGCGACCCGCTACTTGCGCCGTCTGGTTGCCTCCGCCTCGGACTACCTTGGCAAGAAGGTGACCTCTGCGGTCATCACGGTGCCAACCAACTTCGACGACAAGCAACGCGAGGCTTTGACCAAGGCTGCCAACGATGCTGGCCTCGAAGTTCTGCAGCTGATTGCCGACCCTGTCGCCGCCCTGCTGGCTTATGACGCCCGCCCCGAGGCCGTTCTGGAGGACAAGATTGTCGTTGTCGCCGACCTTGGAGGTACCCGATCCGATGTTGCCGTGGTGGCCTCGAGAGGCGGCATGTACACCATCCTGGCTACCGCCCACGACTACGAGTTCGCCGGCGCTCAGCTGGACCAGGTCCTCATGGACCACTTCGCCAAAGAGTTCATCAAGAAGCACAACACCGATCCTCGATCCAACGCCAGGAGCTTAGCAAAGCTGCGACAAGAATCCGAGGCCACCAAGAAGGCCCTCAGTCTGGGAACCAACGCCCAGTTCAGCGTGGAGAGCTTGGCGGAAGGCTTCGACTTCTCATCCACCATCAACCGTCTCCGATATGAGATGGTCGGCCGCAAGGTCTTTGACGGATTCAACCGCCTCGTCGAGAGCGTCATCAAGAAGGCCGAGCTGGACGTCCTCGACATTGACGAGGTCATCATGTGCGGCGGTACCTCTCATACTCCCCGCATTGCCAACAATCTGCGCAATATCTTCCCCGAGACGACCAAGATCCTGGCCCCCGCCACCAGCACAACCGCCATCAACCCCTCAGAGGCTCAGGCCCGTGGCGCCGCCCTACAGGCTTCCCTCATCCAGGAATACGAGGCCAGCGACATTGATCAGGCCACACACCCCGCCGTTACCACAGTCAAGCACATCTCCAACGCCATTGGTGTCGTGACCGTCAACGCAGACGGCGAAGAAGTCTTCACCCCCATCATGCAGGCCGAGACTGCCGCTCCCGCCCGCCGAACCGTGCACATCTCCGCTCCTAAGAACGGCGGTGATGTCCTGGTCAAGGTCCTCGAGGGAGGCACCCACATCAAAGTCACCAAGCCAGAGCCCAAGGCCGAAAAGCCAGCCGCAAACGGTGGCAAGGACGCAGATGACTCAGACTCTGATGCGGACGATTCTGATGAAGAAGAGGAGGAGAAGCGCGAAAAGGTCTGGAAGTTGGGTGCGCCCCTTGCGGAGGCTGCCATCAAGGACGTCAAGAAGGGCGGCAAAGTCGAAGTCACTATCAACATTGCGGCTGATCTGGGCGTTACGGTTACGGCGAGAGAAGTTGGTGGGAAGGGCGGGATTCGTGGCACGGTCTCTGCTTGAAATGTAATACAGGCGAGACTAGGTATCAAAGGATAAGAAAAGTAAAATACGTGGAGTTAGAATGCAGGCAATCAATGGAGGTTGACGCGTGATTTTGAAAAGAGGCAGGTTACGCGGGTATTTCTTGTACTTTGCAAGGTTATTGACTTGTAAAGTTGTCACTACGCAATCCCTTGCGCGATTCGATTTTCCTTTCAGGAATTATCCGAGAGAAGAGAGGACATGTATGTACATGGATAGGCGCATGTAAGGTGGTGAGATGTGAGGTGGATGGATTATGTACAGGGCGAGATTCACGGGAGTCAAAATTGGCACTTGGCGGACATGGGGCGTCGTAAACGATAGAGCTACATACATCTTTTTATCTTGTTTTACCTTGGACTAGAATCCCGAGTATGAAGTGAGTTTATGGCTTTTTGACCTTTGTGAAAAATGGGATCATGGATGTGAATGGTGAGTACATGTAGGTAGGCGGGGAGGAAGACAATGCGCTGTAGTTTAACAGGTACCTATGTAATGGTCGTGATTAGAGGAGGTACATGTAACCTCTCGAGTACAGTCAGCCAATCAATCATAACAGCCCAATTCGTCATTGATTGACACAAATTGTGACTTCTTTTTGGCTTCTTTTGCTGATGTGCAGTTGATACAGCTCAGGTACTGTACATATGTACATACCTCAGCGCCGCCGCACATTCGACAGCTGAAGCATGCATGATTGGTTGGCGCCCAGAACTTCCATCCACAAAAGCTTCAACTCTACCTACCTAAGGTACCAACGTTCCAACTTCCGATATCCATATCCATTAAAGTTTAAGGCTTTTCGTTGTCGAATGCTCTGCTTTCTTCCAGCCGTCCCTTTCCCCCTAGCCCCATAAGGAATGGAAGTGTGACCTCAATATGCCTCCTAGCACACCACGCGAAACGAAGAAATGCAACACGTGCAAAGCTACGAAGACATCCGATGCCTTTGTCGACCGCCGGGGGGCGAACGGCGTTGTCAGAACAACTCTCGCATGTGATGCCTGCCGTGCCAAACGTGCCAGACGCGCTGCCCGACGTGAGGCTGCCCGCAATGGCGACGGGACATCGGTTCGTTAAACCTGTTAACGCGTCATATCATGCTCACCACTGATTGATGTACATATAGCCATCTTCATCGGTCCCACGTACGCCGACAGTTGACATTTGATGATCCCTCACATAAATCCACTGATCGTTGGGTAAGTGACGGGGGTTATGCATCGGGATTTCTCCTGACAGCACGATAGTGGCGCTGTATGAGTCCACACTCTGGGGTCGTCATTGACGAAACCTTCACGAGGTCTGAACCGTAAGTGCGGCGGCTTGTGTAGCATTAACACAGCCCTAGCATGATCCTTCCTCTCCTCTTGCCTCCCGTACAGAGGGTAGAATAACAGTAGGTGTATGATCCTGTGCCTGAGTTCGTACATATGCGCAACTGCCGGGACCAGTCCACGGACCGAAGGAAGCGCAGGTACATCATGTTTTGAGACTGGCCGGTTGAGATAATTCGAGTACAAGCTGCGACATTGGATAGGCACACCGTCAGCTTCGACCCTGACTTGTGCTTAATCAAGATCAGGATGGCGTAAGTCGACGTTTTGAAAGGAACGTGAGACGACAACCATGTCCTCGTCATTGAGGCATTCATCGCCTCCTGCGCAGACCAATATCGTTCCGCAATCAAGGAGTTCATGGTCCCGAGAACGGCGGATGTTCTCAATGACGAGATATATTTGTCGCCTCACGTTCCTTCCAAAACGTTGACTTATGCCATCCTGATCATAATGAAGCACAAGTCAGGCTCAGCGCCGACGGTGTGTACTCGAAGTATCTTACCCGGCCAGTCTCAGAACTTCAAAAGATGACGTACCTGCGTTTCCTTCGGTCCATGGATTGATCCTCTAACCCAATGCGTATACGAACTCAGGCACAGGATCGTATATCATTATTCTACCCTCTGTACGAAAGCCAAGAGGAGAGAGAGGACCATGCTAGGGCTGTCTTGATGCTGCATAAGCCGCACTTACGGTTCAGACCTCGTGAGGATGTCGTCGACGAGGACGCCAATGAAGCACTCGGCAATCCTGACGAAGAGAACTGGTCGTGGTCTGACGCATGTGAGCGGTAGGTAGTTTGCGGACGGCCCCGCGAAGACGAACACTATGTACTCATTGGTCATCCCCGCCATGGGCATATCGGACTCCAACGACTCCGATGAATCGAACAACACGGAGGTAGAGCCGGAGGAGTACCCGCTACGTTTGATGAAGTTGTTGGTATTCGTCCCGCCGACCAGCTTCGCCAGGAGGAAGTCGAGACAATCGGCAATCGGGACTCGACCTCCAATGTGACTGGTGGCCTAGGTCATCAACATGCTTTGTCAAGGCCATCTTGGAGATGTGATCCGAGAGAAGCTGCTTTGGTGGCGGCGGGAAAGGCAGGCAATTAGTCCCGACGTCCCGACGTGGCTTCAACAACACGATGAAGATCCCGGCGTCAGCCCGAACTCGCCACGGCGACGCGTGTATCAGCACATTGTCAGCCATACCGAGTCTGTCATAGATCATCGGGCGCCGGCGCGCATTCCTGATCCGATCCTTATGCAGGTTGATTGCCAAGGCGGCACCGGCAAAAGCTTCCTGACCAGACGATCCACTCGCTGTTGCGCCTTCAGGTAGGGCATACCAGTGAGTCAGTGACAACTCCTACACGCCGCTTGTTGGCAATGCGCTCAGGGACGTTCAATTGCTCATTTTGGATGAGGAGTCCATGATTGGCTTGAAATTGTTTCATTGTATCGATTTGCGCCTTTCCATCATCAGTCCATTTGTGGCAAGGTCACACCAGAGAGGGATCCCCGGGAGAGGCGTGTTTCATGTGTTCTTATTAAACGGATGCACAGTGGTAGTATAGCCTTATATTCACTAAAAGTTGACTCAAGGTTGAATAGTCTACAAATACTAGAATCTAGTTTAATAGGTTATGAGCCCGAGAGCCGCAAGCAGACGCGACTTAGGATCGACAAACGAAAGGTCGAACAAAGCCTCTGACTGAAAGCAAGTGTTAGATCCCAGCGATGAGTACGACTGCTGGAAAGCAATTCGCAAACGAAAGTTAAGAAGAGCACCCCGG
>SRQL01000364.1:0-27967 GCA_018360575.1 Claviceps sp. LM454 group G7
GCAGGCTTTGTGCGGTGCAAAGAGGAAATCATCACGTGTTGATGACTAATGTGCCGGGACCGGCGATTGGGGGGGCCATCTAGTCAAATGGGGGGGCCACGCAGCGAGACCCTTTGTCTATCGTGGGGGTGGTAGAGGTCTAGGTGACCTGGCAGCTGGTGGCACCTACGTGTCTTGTGCAGGTACTAGGTACCAGGCTTTGTTGGCTTGTCCCACCCGGTCCACCTCGTCGTTCCACCTTTTCCCCTGTGGCGCCGTCTCCGGGTCTCTCGTTGGACGATTCCGCCAAGTGCCCACAGCTTATATCTCGTGGGCCGTCCCATCGCCAACTCGTCCGGTGTCTCTTTCAAACTCGCATCAAGGCTGTGCGCGCCTCTTCATCCAGTTCCCTTCTTTCGTCGACCGGTCCGACTGTATCTTCAGCAATGAAGGGCGAGGTAGGCACTCGAATTCCTTTTTGTTCTACTCATATGTACCTGTTCGACTCAATGTCTCACCCTGACTCCGGTCTTCGCTCATTGCCCGTATGGAAGCTCTTCCATTATGGCACATACTAATGCTGGACCATGAACTTAGATTCTTCACGTCCACCTGGGCCAGGCTGGTGTCCAGCTTGGAAATGCTGCCTGGGAACTGTAAGTCAGCCGATGCGAGTCTATATCCATGCTTGTCCTCGACCTGTTCTCTGCCCGCGTCGTGTGCGACAGGACGCTGATATTGGTCGCTTCAACTACAGTTACCTTCTGGAGCATGGCTTGGGCAAGGATGGCCGACCCGACCCCAATGCGAAGGACATTGGCGATCCAGGCTCGTTCGAAACCTTCTTTACCGAGACCAGCAGCGGAAAGCATGTCCCTCGTGCCATCTTTATGGATCTTGACTGTTCTCCCGTGGACGAGATCAGGACCGGTGACTACCGCAACCTCTTCCACCCCGAGTTGTTGATGAGTGGCAAGGAGGATGCGGCGAATAACTATGCTCGTGGTCATTACACGGTTGGAAAGGAGATGATAGACAATGTCATGGAACGCGTTCGCCGTGTCACTGGTGAGTGGAGGTCCTCGGGTGGCTTCCTATTTGTATGCGTCGAACTGACCGAGCACGACCGCCAGACAACTGCAACGCGCTGCAAGGTTTCCTTATCTTCCACTCCTTCGGTGGCGGTACTGGCTCTGGATTCGGTGCCCTGATGTTGGAGCGTCTGGCCACCGAGTATGGCAAGAAAACGAAGCTCGAGTTTGCCGTGTACCCTTCACCACGAACCAACAGCGCTGTCGTTGAGCCTTACAACGCTGTTCTGTCCACTCACAGCACCATTGAGAACTCGGATTGTACTTTCCTCGTCGACAATGAGGCGGTCTATGACATCTGTCGTCGCAACCTTGACATTTCGCGCCCCTCACACGATCACCTCAACCGCCTGATTGCTCAGGTTGTGAGCTCCATCACCTCGTCTCTGCGGTTCGACGGTGCTCTCAATGTCGATCTGAACGAGTTCCAAACCAACTTGGTGCCTTATCCCCGTATTCACTACCCTCTGATTAGCTACGCGCCTGTCGTATCAGCTTCCAAGAGCAAACACGAGAGTTTCAAGGTGTCGGAACTCACCATGCAGTGTAAGTGCCAAACCTGATTGGCATTCCATCACCTTCCCCCGCTTTGTCTCGAAGTCGGGTTTTCAATCTAACACGACTGGGCCTAGGCTTTGAACCAAACAACCAGATGGTGGTTTGCGATCCTCGCAACGGCAAATACATGGCCGTCGCGTTGTTGTACCGCGGCGACGTGGTTCCCCGCGACTGCAACTCTGCCATTGCCCAAATCAAGGCCAAGGCCTCCTTCAACCTGGTGGAGTGGTGCCCCACTGGGTTCAAGCTCGGCATCAACTACCAGAAGCCCGTTGCCGTGCCCGGTGCCGCCGAAGAAGGCGCTCTCGCCTCCGTCGAGCGATCCGTCTCCATGTTGTCGAATACTACGGCTATTGCAGAAGCTTGGTCCCGCCTTGACCACAAGTTCGACCTCATGCACAGCAAGCGCGCTTTCGTGCACTGGTATGTTGGGGAGGGTATGGAGGAGGGTGAATTCACGGAGGCTCGTGAGGATCTCGCTGCGCTGGAGAGAGACTATGAGGAGGTTGCGGCTGATGGTGTGGAGGGAGAGGAGGAGATGGAGTACTAAGGGACTGGAGGCGCGCCTTGAAAGCCACGATCTTGCTGCCAAAGGTTGTGCATCTCAGCCATGTTTTTTGGTCAATGTTCTCGTGGAGGGGATGATCTGTAATAGGGAGGTGGTAAGGTGGTGACTCCGCCCACGGGTTGTGGGATGCATGTTTTGTGTGAAGAATTGGAAGATATATTACATACAGTTGGCAGGGAATCTTTGTAAGATTACAGAAAACAGATAGAAGAGAGGGTATATTGGAGTGGGAATTGCTCCAAGGGAATTGGAGCTGTTAATTGTCACATGCGTATCACTATGAAGTGCCGCTTGTATTACTTTGTACATACGTCTAGGCAAAGCCCCCTTCCACTTCCAATTTGTATATCTCGCGCGAAACGAAACATTAATCGGAGCAGTGATCCAAACTTCAAAGAACTTCAAAGAACTCTGTACAATGGCACGCAGTATGCATATTATAGACGAGGACGTGCAACACGGTGTGCAGTACATACGCTGTAACCTTGAACGCGCAAACTACCAGAAGGACACAAGAGCTACAGCCTTCGTCTAGTTAGTCCCTTATTAGAGCTCTTCCAAGAACTTGGAAGAGTAGAGAATCTGACTACATAGTTCAACCCCTCAACACGGTAGACTAAGGATAAGCAATTACCGATGCATTCCCCTCCATAGCTCATATCTATCCCGCCCATTATAATCCGTACTACGAATTTGTTTTTCCGCACAAAAAAGCCGTTTATTGACGCCCAAATGCCAAATAGCAATAGCCTTCTTTTGCCCATGGTTTCAAAATACTCTATAAAGTCATACAGACACACCATAGTGTGTATATCCTCACGACTTCTTCTTCCAATCCGCACCCCGTCTCGCACTCCTATTCTGCGGCTTCCCCTTAGGCCGGCCCTTCCCTTTCCCCTTACGCATCTTGAGATCCCGCGGACGCCCATCATTCATGGACGCCCTGTTGCCCTCAAAGACCACAGGCTGAGCTCCATCGCGATTAGCCACGTTAACGGCATTAGCTGAGGAGGCAGGCCCCCTGTCATTGGCGCCATTCTTGCCGTGGTGGAAACCCCCCGCGCGGCCAAGGAGTTTCTTTGCTCGCCCAGCGGCGGCTTGTTCCTCGGGAGTCTTTTTAGGAGTGTATTTTGTGTTGTGGGCTTGGCGGTCTGCGGCTTGGGCTTTGGAACGGGTCCGTTCCTGGGCGAGGGCCGTTTTGCGGGGGTCTTTGGCGCGGACGACGCGGAGGATGCGAGGGAGGAGAGGGGGGAATTTCTTGCCGTTGAGGAGGAGGGCAGCTTCGACATCGTTGGTGTCCTAATTCAGAGTGAGCACACGTGCCTCTCTTCTAGTAACTTTTGAAAGAGGAACAAAAGAAGAAGATGGGGAGAGATGTTTGCTGCTGCGAAAGACTTACGTAGAATTGAACGTAGGCAAAGCCTTTGCCTACTCTGGTTTTGGGATCGCGCACAACACGCACGTTTTCGACTTTGCCTGCTTTGCTGAATGTTTGCCAGAGACCCTCTTCTGCATCGGCGGGGACTTTGGTGCGCTTCTTCTCGACTGTTTCACCGTCTGCGTTGGTGTTGATGACGGTTTCGTCGTCCACGAAGCCCAGATTTCCGACAAAGACACAGCGACGGTGATCCGTGGGGCTGGGATGCGCTACGCTATCGACGCGGATGTGGCGGCCGAGGACGACGGTCCCGTTCATCTTCGCGGCCACTTGCCTGGCGGCGGCTGGGGTGGAAAACACGGCGTAGGCATTGGCGGATTTTGTCGTGGCGCCCATGAGGGACTTGGTGATGTAGGCGGCCCTCTTGGGCATGGCACCCGTAGAGAAGGCGACGGATCGAAAGCGTATGGATTCGAATTTTTGGGCTGGCGTGTCGTTGGGGTCCAGTGCGGAAGAGAGATGGGTGATGAGGGTCCTTTTGGCGGATTTTGAGGAGATGGTATCGATGGACACGTTGGAGAGGAAGACGGTGCGGTTGGCTTTCTCAATGTCCAGATCGCCGTCCTTAGACTCTTTACTTAAGCTTTCGTGTGTTGGCTGGGGTTCGTCGCCTTGTTCTTCTTCGGCATCGTCTGCGTTTGTGTCTGCATTTGTGTCTGCCTCGGCCTTTTGCCGCTTGCCACGGGGTTCCTTGGGGTCATCTTTGGTCAACTCGGCCAAGTACTTGACTTCCAAATCCTCGTTGTCGTCTTTCCTCTTGCGCTTCCTCTCCCTTCGAGGTTCTTTCTCCTCAGCGATCTCAGTATCTGGCTGGTCCACGTCCGCCATGGAGATGTCGCCGAGTTCCTCGACTTGCTCGTCGTCACCTTGGCTTTCATCGTCGCTGTTTGAGGCATCCTCGTCGTCGTCTTCCTCATCATCTTCATAATTCAGCTCCTCGCTGATTTCGGAAAGCTCTTCGTCGTCCTTTTCCTCGCCCGATTTTTTCACAGACTGGGACTCATCACGAGCCTTCTTATCTGTTAAAGCGGCATAGCGAGACTTAGCAGGCGCGTGTACCGGACCCGACTATGATGGGCAAGCATTAGCTACATCATGCTTGTATGTCTTATCGATGGGCTCAAATTCAACTTACGCTGCTGGCAAATAAAGCATCGAGGGTGGGGTCAATCGCCTTGGAGGAGGCTACCAGCTTGGTCTGCCTGGGATGCTGTCAGTAAGTTTGATGGTGAAGCAAAATAACGAGACTAATCGGAGTCACGATGAGCAAGGCAGTTTTGCCATCACGTACTTTTTGGCCATATTGAGGGAGTGCGATCTTTGGTTGTTGCGCCAAATGTGAAGCGCGAGTTGCAATGTACCTGCCGACCAAAGCACGGAAAACTGAGAAAAAAAAGTCCAAAACCGAGAAGTTGGCTGGAGATGCCCCACTTAGATTTCCCCGTTTGATAACCAGAATGCGACCAATCGGAACACGACACGGCCAGAGCCTCGCGCCAAAACATGCGTCACTGGCTTTGCGGCCAACTGCATGTGATGGTTTCTGCCAGGAATCACCGCCTCGTCTTGTCAGATCCGACAGCTCATGCGACGAATGGGGGCAGTGCTGCTGCAGTGCTGCTGCAGTGCTGGCTGACCATGTCGCAGGTACCTCGTCCGCAGCCCTTGCACTGTGGAGTACATGCAACCGCGTCGCGTTGCAGCGACGACGGAGACGGGAATTCTCAGTCAGACGCCGGCGGCTGCGAAGTGGTGCAAGCTCTCTCACCTCACCCTCTGCTACTCTGCCTCTGCTCTTCCACATCCACACACCTCGTCAACACGTCGTCCTCCTGGCAGCCACTTTCTACTGTGCATCACCGCCTGATCCTCCCACGTTGCATCTGCATGCTCTTGGGTCCGTTAACTTCAGATTTGCGGCCACCTCCGACGGTGCATTGGTACTGCATCTTCCACCAGCATTCGGGCTCCAGAGTCGCCGCCTCCTCCTGAAAGCTTGCCAGACATAACAAAATCTCAATCCTTTCGTTAAGGACAGATCGTCTGCCAGAAAGGCAGAGCTGATGGTTCTGACCTTAAAGCCTGCAGAATCTGAATCCGCTGCCGCCATCGACCGTGCCTTGCCTCGGCCAGAACGCCATGGCGGCCGTCGCCGTCTCTCCGCGTCGCACCTTGTCGCCCTCGGGTGCCGGTGAAGTAGATGTTGAGGACGACAATGCGTCAAGCCCCCTCAGTGAGGTCGACGATGGCGACGCCAACGAAGATGATCTACGACACATGCAGATCGACCCTCAAACCCACGACGACGGCGACAGTTCTAGCGCCGGTGGCGATGAGCCGGCACACGACCATGGTGACAATCACGACCGTTCAGACTCAGACAGCGTTCTTTCTGAGGCTGGCTCCGACGACAATTCCGAAGCCAACGACACAGAGGCCGAGACGGAAAGACTTTACGATACTCCCAAGATCCCACGACAGCGGATCGTAGTCTTCGATCAATACAGTGACGGCCGAATATTCGAGCACACACCAAGCAAGCTGCGTAGTGCATCTCGAGCTCTGGACGATCAGCCCCAAGTTGGCGACAACATGGACGTGTCTGACGAGGATGCTTCGGTGGCATCTGCAGACGACTCCCCTACGAAGCGTACGGCGATGAATGATAAGAGCGATGATGAAGAGGGTAAGCGAGACGTATTTGAACGCAAGAGGAAGCGCTCTCCCATGGCAGATCAATCTGAAGGAGAGGAGCCACTGCGTAAGAAATTACCTTCTGTTGGAGCGACGGAACCAGTCATGATCGCTCCAACACTCACACATGACCAATACACAGCCACAGACGTCCTGCCGAATGCTTCTCAGTCTGCTGCCGAAGATAATGAAGCCCCAGCAGCGATCATACAAGACGACGTTGCGGACAGCGAACTGCCAGATAAAGGGAAAGCTAATGCCAAGCCGCTGGTTCGAAATGTATCGAAAAGGAAAGCTGATTCTGGCGATACATCACCAAGCGACACTCCTCGTCAAGACGATATTGGCGAACCGATGGACACGGCGGACGACGAAGAGCTAGAACAACAGCACGAAGAGATTGAACTTGACGCGGACGAACATGACGCTATAGCCAAGAGCATTGAAGAAGGTATGATAAAGCTACCGCCACATAAGGAACCCATTCCTCAAGCTTCTATCCACTGCTTGACCAAATTGCTGATTTGAATCGCGTCAAAAAGCGGAGAGAAAAACCGCCGCTTTTAAAGACTGGAGCAACATAGAGGAGATGTTTGGAATTTTCAGAGACAGGTAGCTACCCTCTTTCTCTTGCATTACGCAGCACAGATGTCCTAACTTGCGCCCTTAGACTATACAAAGATAGATTACAGAGGCTTGAAGAAGAGGAGCAGTCGCTACTAGCCGACGAGCCAACACACCCGGAATACCTCAACATGAAGCAGTGTCTAGACGAGCGACTAGAGAAAAGGATTCAAGAAGCTGATGCGGAACTCGCTTTGCGACTCGAAGCCCACGAGCGTCGCGCTGTGGCTATACGTGCCCAAATATGGAGCCAGTTCTTCCAGGCAGTGCGTGAGCGTCGAGAAGCAGCCCTGGAGTCTCTCAATCGGCAGTGGTACGCGGTACAAAACGCCAGGCGGAGCGCGCATAGCGTTCCAGACTTTGGGATTCTATTTCCAAAGGATCAAGGACAAAGGGTGCGCAATGCGATTGCATACAACACCGAAGTCTCAACGCTGGCCGGGCTGGCCAAATATGAAGGCTTCCCGGCTGTTCCAGATCTGAAGGGGGCGTCGTCGTCGGAAGTTGATGCTGATTTCAGTGCTATCGAGGTAGGATTATCATGTAATTAGTGTCTATGTGCAATCTGAAGCATCAGCTGACTTTTTTCGTTTTTCCCCCCCTAAAAGGCAGTCCGTCGCGGTCGTCAAAAGACTGCACTCCCGGCCCGGGACGACTATCCGAACCCTACTTTCACGCGGCTCGGCCCAGCTGGGGAACAATTCATCAAAGATACACCCTGGGCCAACCCTCATCACTCCTCACATAAATTGCACCAGCAGCAACAACAGCAATCATCGAATCCCATGATGCATATGGGTCGCCCAAATGCACCTGCGTCAATACCAGCCCCGACACATCCGCCAGTCGCCTCACAGCCTGTTGTTGACAGTCAAATGCCTGTTGCCAGGCCTATCATAGGTGCAATGCCCGGCGCGTCTTCTGGGTCTGCATCTGCGGAGTTGTCAAGACCAATTCTAAGCCCCCCTGAACAGCAAACGATGCCAGGTTCCAGTGTCTCGAATATGGGCAAGGCACCGAAACCTGCGGCCCCGTGAGCTGTTAAGCGCAAGTCACCTGTGCCAACGAAACGAAGCATTGCGTAGACTGTGATATTTTGGACGCAGGCTTCTTTTTCTTTTTATATCCAGGTGGAAAAGGATACGCATGATACCCCGAAGAACCTCTTCGCATTCAGAACTGCCAGATTTGTATTATGTATCACGATTTCTCTTTCTTGTTCAATGGAGTTATAAGGACAGCAAGGGGCGTGGCGCAACGCATGGGTAGCAGAGAAAGCTATGCAATATAACAGCAACGAGATTGTTGGCTAGGGCAAGACTAAATGTATATATATGGATTGCCTAGTATTCAAGGTCCAGCGATGTACATAAATGACACAATCCCAGAACCAAATCACGCTATTGGTACATGAACAAAAGATCTGCTATCAGGATGGCTGGTATGTACATGCGCATTAGACACAGCGAGCCCCAAGGTGCCCCGTAGCGTCTTTCGCAGATCAACACATGGAACTCCAAACCACTGTTCAGTCTTCGTCACTGATGAGTGGAGATGATCACTTCATCCATACTCCGTAGAGAGCCGCCTCAATGTCGACTTCACGTCATCGCTGCCGTGTATATACAAAGAACTCGCGCCAATGTTGTAATAGCTGTCGCCATCGTCGCCATCGTCGCCATCTTTGGTGTAGTAATTAAAAATCGAGTACGTTCACCACGATGGTGTCTCATTTCTTGTTCTCAATGGGCTTCCGCGGCTCATCAGGAACCTTGACATCGTCGAAGCTATCTTGTCCAATCGCCTTCAATGTATACCAATCTACAAAATCATTGCGAGTTAGACCTCAAAACATCCATCATGCTGGCTGGTCCACCACGTATGCGCAAGGGCGCAAATTAGAGGCCGCTTACAGATCGAAAACGAGAGGCCTGCGAGGGCGACGCCCAGCGCGGCGGTCTTGAACACATAGGGTCGTCGAGCGCGAACGAGCGCTGGGCCTTGACGGTATCGGCGGTCGTAGTATGAGTGTTGTGTGCTGCTTGGGCTGATGCTGCGTCAGTGACATTGGCTCACGTACGGAGTAGACAAGGCGCCTAGGTAGGCTATATGTAGGTGGGATTTGGGAAGTTGCGCACTTGGCCATCTTCGTTCTTCTGCCGCTTGTGGCTCGTCTGAGACACTCGGAGATATCGAACAGGTGAATGCGACAACGGCGGTTAGTCTTTTGGTTTGTCTGATCAAGTGACAAGGCGCAGTCGAGGAAATAGAAAGCCTTGCCCAAGTCCAAGAAGCCGCCTCGCATGAGCGGTCCAGCTGGCAGCGGATCGCCCTGGGCGGTTAGCAAAAAGCGGATCATTGTCGGGTAATAGCGCGGCTGACGTACTCGGTACATCTGCAGCAAGTTGGCGTTGAATGGCCCGTTCGAAGCTAACGCCGCCTTACTCCGTAGTACTTACCCTGGGTTGGGTGAGCAGGGAACAGGGGTGGGCCATACCAACCGCGTCTTCTTCCATCAAAAGCTTGGGTTGGATAGGAATCTCGGACTACATACATATGGGTTCATTGTGACGATCCAGCTGAAGGCATACGACGACGACGCAGACGACGGCCATCGATCTTCTTCGCCTTTGCGACGTGAACAACCGTGGCAAATCGCGCGCTACCCACGCCCATCCGATCGGTCAACAAGCAAGCTGCGAACGCGGGCGGTTGCAGAGCATGGGACTCGGTGTTGCATGACAACCTACATACAACCTGATTTGGCCGCTCAAAGCCTCATCGCGCGCGATCGATCGATCCAGTTACCTGCATATAGATACAGTTGCCAGCTCGGGCTATGAGTAGCACTTGTTTTGCAGAGGTCGTTGGTCGAACATATCCACATATCGGGGAAGCTTGGATTGAAGAGACACGCATCGGGTCACTTTGTCGGGTGGGCATCTTATCCTCTTCCAGCAGGGATCACCACGAGAAAAGGACCTCGAGGCGAAAGTCTCTCCCATCTCTCTCTATTTCACAGACACTGCCGAAGAAGCCAACATGACCTCCACGCTTTCGGTTCCAGACCAGATTCGGCAGCTCAACGATGCGCGGAAACTCGTCCTGGGCGACGTGAACTACTACCAAAGCGTGGTCAGGGGTCTTCTCCCCATCATAGGACCAAACGCGCCGGTCGAGTTGCGACGATGGGGGGCTGAATTCCTGGCCGAGGCCTTCTCGACGCCTGCTTTGCCCATTCGCGAGAAGGAGACGATGCAGTTATATGTGCTTGCGACCGTGGAGTCGCTTCTGAATGAGCGGGAGGATCCGCACGTTCTGCGCAGTGTGATACTGACGGCGGCGAGTATCTACCCGCTTGCCATGAGGTGGATGTAAGTTTTCGTGATGTCTGGGCAAGGCCCTTTGGCTCCCACAAGCTGGAGGGCAGCATTGGCGAAGGCGGATGACTAATGTGTCTGGTTTCGGGACAGAATAAACAACGCGTATGACACCGTCACCTGGGACAAAGTGTTGAGCATCAAACAGACCATTTTGCGGTTATGGGATCGTGCTGTCCCGTCAGTGAAAATTTGCTGCATCAAATTCGCTCAGCGGGTTGTCTTGGCGCAGACGGCCTGTACGGCAGGAGAATATAGAGTGCGTTAATCTATAAGCTACCATCATGGCATCGGAGAAGCCCATCTAACTCTTTTCGCAGTATGGTGGAACTCTAGATGTTTCACTAGACTGGGTTCCGCCTAACCACCAGTCACTAGATCCTGGGAGTCTCGAGGCTGAAGCATCAGGTCTCCTGGATCGCATGCTCAACGTGTTGCAAGAAAGCAGGTACGAGTTGACTGGCCGAGACAATTTTCACTTTGTCCCATCTCACGTCTTGTCCCCCTTTCTCTCGCCCTCCCTGTCTGTATCAAAGACATAGCTTACAATTTTAGTGACGCCCTCCTCGTGGATGCGACACTAAATTGCTTGTCGATTCTGTCCCGAACGCGGCTGGCAACAACAAGTCGAATCTTTAACGCCCTGCTCAACTTCAACCCCCTTCAGCTGGCCAACTCGCCTTTGACACCGAGGACCAGAGTCATGATCAAGTCTATGGAAAAGACGGCACGGATATTGTTGATTCAACTCGCAAAGAGAGATCCTCACGATCCCAAAGTCCCACGGATACATCAGCACATTGAGCGGCAGATGCGAACAGTGACGGAGATGTTGGATGAATCCGGGCGGAATCGACAACCGGAGGCACACCAGCATGATGGTCACGATGCCAAGCGACAAAAAGTCGTCGAAACCCACGTACCTCAAATTCCTCCGCTGGGCCCAGGACCCCATAGTCTGGCCGATATATTCACACTCGTCTCTCACCCTGGCTTGAAGTCCTTTGACCTCTCCAATCTCCCAGTCGCCATGACGTCCAAGATCGCAGTGACGTCACTAGTACGGGTAGATTCACAACTGCTCGCAAAAGCAGTTGATGGAGTGCGCGATCGACTCACGGCCGTGGCCAACGCCCCTCCCCCTGAAATTAATCCCAACACGGCGCTGCTCGGCGTAGACGACAATGACGACGACGACGACGATTACGAACCAGACTTTTACCAGGCCGAAGATACAGAACAGCTCCTCAACAAGCTGGACGGATCCTCGGTAGCTGTGCCAGCACTGCCCACGTTGGATACAACGCTGGCGCTTACATCGTTTAGTCTCCCGCAGCCACCTCAGCTCACCCCTCAAACAGCACTGGCTGCCGGAAACGGGACGGTGACCAAGGTGGTGGAGATGATGAAGTCGCTGGAAGAACCCACAGCGAAGAAGTACAAGGCTGGCTTTGTGCGACTAGCCGCCAGCTCAGGAACCAGAGCCGCATGGATGACCATTCTCACCCGGCTTGCCACACGGTCCACCACTGGCCTCGAGGGCAAGGACATGGTTAAGGGAGAAAAAGAGGACAACGACGAAAAAGACGAATCTGAGTCATCATCATCGTCCCCCGGCGAGCGCTCTCTCAGCGAGGATATACGAGATGTGCTATACAATTACATCATGGAAGATTTCCGCAAACATATTGACGTGGCCGTCTCGTGGCTTTGCGAAGAGTGGTACAACGACAAGATCCAAGCCCGGATGAGCCACGACGGCAACGGCAACTCATACCGGCATAACTCCAACTACGAAAAGACGGCCCTGCGACTCATTGATGGGTTTCTCCCGTACTTGCACCCACAGGACAAGGTGCTGACGCGGTTCCTCAGCGAGATTCCAGATCTGAATCGGTCGATGCTTTCTCGGGTCAAGGATATGTGTCGCGATCCAAGTGTGACGCAGTTGGCGTTGACGAGTCTGTTATATTTGGCTATGATGAGGCCGCCTGTGAAGGAGATGGCGCTGGATACGGTGCAGGATATTTGGACAGAATGTAAGACGCCCTGCCGATGTTTCTTTCATCATTTTGGTCTCTTTCTTTTTCCCGGTTTCAAGTTTCACAGCTGTCGTGTTGTGTATATCAATGTCACGATTACTAACATTTTTATTTAGTTGACGATGCTAGACCTATGGCAAGGAAATATCTCTCCAAATACAGACCAGCGTTCATAGAAGCCGCGGAAGCAAACGCCAGCAACGAGGCACAGGCCCTTGAGGCAGCAGCGACAGGAACCGCGATTGCGGCATGACAGAGGACTGGGCTGGGCTATGCATGCGAGTCTGGAAGGTGATCTTTTGGGCGATCAGACAAGGGGCGAGAGATATCCAGTAGGGAAGGGGCTCTTTCTTACATTTTCTGTTACATGTCGATGATAACAAATTGTTTTATATCCATCTTCATGACGGGGGGCTTTGTGCATTTGTACACATCATGTACGAGGATTTCTATCGAAAGCATACAGTCAAAGGCGTTTAATGTATGAAAAATAGGGGAGACGGCGGTTGTCTTTGAAAGGCAGCAAGAAGATCATATATGGACCAATAGGGTTCTTTTTGGTGGCGTACGCGATGGGGTCAGTTGTGATGCTGCGAAGGTAAAGGTGAAGGCTACGTAGGCGTGAGGATGACTGGAGGAGCTCAAGACGTCTTGAGTCGCTGATCATGCTGCCTCTATTTAGGACTGACAAGTACATATCGCACCGTATCGTAACGGCATTGTACTCTGGGAGTCCGCAAATGTAAGACCTCCTCACTCCCTTGGAAGTTGGAGTCCCTACCGCGTTGAACGTTACGTCAATACAATGCGCGCCCACGTACGTCATTTATTTGATCATCCGGTAGACTGCAGATTGTACCCATATGCACATCTATAGCATGTAAAACGGGCTAAGTAAGTACATATATGTAAGTGAAGTTATTGCGAGTGGTGGACCAAATGGGCCAAACCGGTCCAACGGTTGGCGCCGGGCGGTTTGCGTTTTTTTGTACAGGGTATACGTATGTATGTACCGCGTTGTTACCTGTTGACCTGCCAGTTGCCGATAAGACTGTGCAGTGTGTCGTAATCCCTATTACGGCCGCGTGGGCTTGAAAATACATGCCAAGTCACTCTTGAATCTTGATTATGTATTAGGCATGAAATGTAACTATGCGGGTGAAGTTGAATAGGGCGCGGAGTGCATTGAAGAGATGCATCAAACTGGAAGCGCTAAGCAAGAAGGCATGAAGCTTGAACAAGCGGCATCAACAAGACGTATCTAGTGTGCCAAGAACATCGAGAAACGCATCAACAGTACGGAGTACAGAGTAGTAGATAGGTAGATATGTAGGTGCAAGTTACAACGCATCAAAAGACAACATCAAACAAGACAAGCAACTTGCAAGACATGCATATGTAACGCCGACGCGTCCGCGCAAAGTTAGGGCGACCGTCAATAAACGCGCAAACGGGCCGCACTGTGCAATGTGCATTCCTCTGTACTCCGTACTCCGTATGTACTCTCTCATCTTATGATGGGGCGCCGTTGGATAAGGAACATGCATGTACATAAAGTACCTAATGTACCTACGGAGTACATAAAGTATGTATTCATGGCAACGGCAGACTCCACCAGACCAGACCCGAACCAGACAAACGGTCAACTTCAAGTCAAGGCACAAGCGTGCGCCCGAGTCCACTTGCGGAGCCAGGAAGCCGCGAAGCCACGGAGCTGCGGAGCAACGGGACCACGCTGCCCACAATCCTCGCTGCCACGTTTGGTCACGGCGCAACCGGCTCTTCATCTTGTAGTCTCCTGTTTTGTTTTGTTTTATTCTTCAAATTGATTCATTCTACTCTTCTTTGGCTTTCAACTCGGCGACATTGAGACATTATTCTGCATCCGTCCCCAGAATCATAGTCCTGACTCCTGCCTTCCGTCGATTCTCGAGACACCCCACGGCGCCACTGCAATCTTGTCTCATTCCAATTCTTTGCTGTCGTCATTGCGTTCCTCGAATCCTCTGGTACCTGATCCACGCCTGGACCCGCGCCTCTCAGCCTTTCCCTGGGACCCGGTGAATCTTGATCCGTCCAACTCGCGAGTCGCACGTCTCTTTGCTACCTACCTGTCAGCCCAGCGCCAATTGAAGAAAAAAAGCGACGAAGAACAGAGAGAAAGAAACAAGATCACAAACGAGAAGACCAAAACAACAATCAAAATATACAAAATATACAAAAAGCCAAGACGGAACGAGAAACAAAAAGGACAAAACAGCGTCCTGGCCGAACGTTGCTCAGTATCGAGCTTTCCCGCGCGTGGCCCCTGCATGGAAACAAAGAGGCTCTCTTGACGCATCTTTGACCTGCCTCGCGGCACTGGCCATCACAGTCGCTCCCTGTTGGCAAACCACGCCTTGCTTCCGTGGATACACCGCCGGCAGAGACGCTGAAAGAACGCCGGCCTTCCGACTGGCACATTAGGACGACCATGAGTACCATGACGGCTTCACATCCTACACCTTTGCACGACGTAGAAAAGCACGCTGTCGCGAGTACGGCTACCATCCGGAGCGTGCGCAGCTTCGACGGCTCTGAGTCTAGTAACGACAGCAAGCGCAGTGCGTTGGCTAGCAGCGTCAATTCTACGGCGAGTGCTGCTTCCGCCATGGATGGCCATCAGCTGCAGGAGCTGCAGCAGCAACAACAAGAGGAACAGCAAGAACGGGAACGAGAGAGGGGAGAGCAAGAAGAAAACGGGGAGCAAGCACCAGAAGACCAGGGAGAACAGGGACAAATACAAAAAGAAGAAGACCAAGAAGACCAAGAACAGCCACAGGAACGAGAGCAGCAACAGGAGCAGCAAGAGCAATTACAACAACAATCGCAACAGCAGCAGCAACAACAAGACCAACAGAATGAAAAACCACCCCCAACTACAAGGTTGAAACCAGATCCAGGGAGTGAAGCGAACACACCCAGTAGATGGAGCGGTAACGGCGTGCGCACGGTAGACCCTCCCGCTCCCAACGACTCGTCCGTGGCAGCAGAAGATGCAGACACCGGGCATTGGGACTCTACCATTGGAAAAGCCGGCCTAGGAAAGACGGGCCGCGTCATCAACCGACTCGTGAGCGACAACGACGCCCTCAAGCGAGACATCCAAATTGAACGACTACGAGCCGAGGAGGCAAAACAAGCCGCCAAGCTAGTCGAAGACAAGATGGAGCGAATGATGAACGAGTATGAAAGCCGCTTACTGGAAGCCAGCGTCACCAAGACCCTCCTCGCCCGAAAAGAACGCCAGGTCGAGACCCTAACCTCAGCCATCGAGCTCGAGAAGCGCAAAGCCCAGGCCGCTCAGCAAAGCGAGCGAAGCTGGAAAGACGAGCTCGACAGCGTCAAGACAAACACCACGGTCCGGGTAGATGAGGCCACCAGTTATGCGCTATTGATGGAAGGCCGATACAATGCCATTTCCTCGCACTGGCGAGATCAGGGCGACGAAGTCAAGCGGACGATTACGAAGCTGCGAAGCGAAATCACTACCGTTACTGAGGAGCGGAGGTCGGACGACGAGAAAATCACGACGTTGAGGGATTTGTGTGAGCAGCAGGACAATAACATCAAGGAGCTGCGTCGGGAGAAGGAGGAAATTGCGCGGCTGTTTAACGAGTATAAACAGACGCAGGAGGATGAGTTGAGAGAGATTAAACTGAGTGCGAGGCAGAGACAGGAGGAACAGGAGTGGCAGTTGCAGGAGGCGAAGGAGACTTTGCATAAGCTGAAGTGGGCTTTGAATGTGAAGCAGAATGTCAAGGGAGCTGAATGAGCATCTCTTGGGGTTGGGCAACTTACTGCTTCTACTTTAGCAGAGGCACTGTTCAGACGAAGGTTTCGGTTGGAAAGACTTTCCCGTCCGAAACCCGCCGATGCCTCACAATACTTGGAAACGACCGCCAGGGCCGCCATATGGAATCGAACCTCTTTCACGCGATAGTCACTGCTATACCATTTGTCTTTATCTTCATTTTCTTTTCATTTTCTTTCTTTTACATCCTCTTTTCATCTGGTCTTGGGTGCACGAGGCCCTTTCTTTCACCAGCATAAATGACTACATGTCCGGCGTGACGCATTAGGATACTCCTACGCCTTGGCGGGCATGGCGGGGAATATTTGGTGGGCGACGGGAGGCATAATGAGGCGCTTGGGTGTACTTTGGAGGCTTTATGGTTGAACTTGCCATCATGGGGCCTTCTCTTCTTTTTTCTTCATGCGCTCTGGCGGAGGCCATTGTTACAGCGTGCGAGTATGCACATGACATGGACGCCTACTTTCACTTCTTTTACATGTAGGTAGGTAGGACGGTGCTGCAGGGTGGATGAATGGATGAATAGATGGGGGAGCGTTGCGCAAGGGGGAAAATACGGATTCCGTCCCTCTGACTTCCCCTATTCTACTAGCCATTTTACTAACTATTTTACTATCTATATTGGAAAAAATCAGGCGCCCATTGTTGATAGATGAATACATTGTTTGGAGGCCTTTTCGTTCTAACTTATACTTAAAAAAGTTTTTTTTGATTCTGTGTTACGTGACACGTCCTGTGTGTCATTATTAGGGCCAGTCCTTCATAAACCTATCCATCCATCTGTTCGCCAGCTGTACCGAGCTTCTGTAAACATCTGTCTCGCACTGCCAGCTTGGCATTTACCTGTACACGTGGACACAAGCAAAACACCCACACACATTACTCTTGTTCGCCATCCTTTTTCGGTCTCGTCTCTTTGGCTCGCCCCTTGAGTCCCGGACCGACGAGGCGTAGCGTTCTCAGAAGGGGCCAGTGTGCACTGCGACGGCAGCCCTCTTGGAATTCCCCCCTCCTCGAGCAGGTGAGTGTGCACTTTGATGAAACTGAGCCCAAGCAACATCATGAATAGAGGCCCAACTTTAGAGTCCTCCATTGAGTTTTCTGCATAATGACTGATGACGAGTATATAGCCCGGGACGTGCCTCGGTCTACACCTCCTGGCGAGGATCAGTTTCGAACGACGTGGCCGGTCAGTGGTGCCAGTTACAGCCGCAATACAATACTTCTTCATTTTTCTCATGATTTTGTGAGGCCTGACTTAAATCTAAGACGCCGTTCATTCTTTTTGCCTTGGCCTGACTTCTTCGAAGTTCTCTGAAGTTCTATGTGGTTCCCTTTGCTGCGTCTCATCACGCCTTGTCGGCTGCTTGCCCTCTCTCACCTACTCCGAACACGGATGCTTTTTCGGCCTGAATCTCCCCCAAGACATTCGCCATGTATTCCCAGCCTGTGGAATTTTATGTGGCGTGTAATCCTCCGCTTCTACCCTCCGGGGTGCATCGCGTCATGGAGGACCTTCAGGGCTCGCTTTTCCAAGTAAGTCTCGATCACGTCTTCAAGTCTGTCTAGTCTCGCTTCTAAGCTGTTTTTTTGAAAGGAAGAAGGACTTAAGGTACTCGAGATTCTGTATGAACCGAGTGGGCCGTGGTTCAAGGTCATCACATACCCTGCCTTCCAGGCCGAGGTTACCGACACGCTGGTGGCGATCCTCGCTGCCTTGACGGAGCAGAACACCGTCCCGCTAGAACAACCAGAAGAGTACCTTGGCTCGCTTGCCGATGTGCGCACAACGTCCTTGGAGATTCCTTGGTCGGCGTTCTTGGCATCGCCCGACTATGCAGACAGCTTTGTTCCATGGCAGTTCCCGTTGACGATGCAGGACCTCGCCCTCAAAATCGTTTGGCCGCCGGAGTCCAAGGCCTTGGATTTCGATCTCACAGAAGTGCTGCGCATGCAAGCCCGTCTCGACGGCTCCCACGCGCAAGATCCGAAAATCGGGCGTCTCGGTCCTCTGATGAGCTGTATAGTTTCATGCAATATTCGTGAAACTATACTGTACATTGGGACTGATGGCGGCCCAGAAACTCTGAATAACGCTCGTGAAATCCTCGAAACTCTTTTGGATCTCACCGTACGCTCTCCTGGCCCATGAGACTGGCATTTGAACTGATACATTCTTCTTCAGAAGCTGCACTCGGTCGCGACACAGCATATCATTTGCTCCACGGAATCCAACGAGCAATTCAGCTACAGGTGGTTGTCCCACATTGGGCTCGATAGTCGCACGTTTCCACAGCGGACGACAGACCAGCAAAGGCTGAGACGCGCCGTATCGGTACGGGCAGTCACTCAGGATCCTCTCGGACGATGGGTTACGGATCGAACGCAATATAAGCCCAGTAAACGAAACATGGGCGAAGGCCCAACATCCAGCAAGGGGCTCACTACTTCGTTTCTCCAGCTCAAATACACACCAAAGAGCCCTCTGAAGAATGATTCGAGTTTCGAGATATTGCCCTCTTTCGCTTCTACTTCTTCTAATACCATCTTTGTCGAATCTGCGATGGCAAGCCGCCCTGAGCCCGGAGAAAACTTTCCGACCAAGTCTCATTCACACATACTCATTGATGAGGATGAGCTTATCAACTTTGACGCGGATGATGTGGTCGAGAGCGTCAGCCAGTCGCACTTTATGCAGCACAATCAACCAGGCTCCTTTTCTCTGTTGGATGACGATCCGCCTATTAACCTGAATTTGTTGACTCTGTCGGGGCCAGCCTCGGCACCGAAGCCATCAGAGCCAAAGCGCGCAAAGGCAAGAAAATACAGCCATCATCTTTTTTTGAACATGACTGCTAAGTAAAATTTGACCTCAGGTATTCGATGGTCGAATCAGACCGCATATCGTCAAACTGCTGGAGCAGCACCTGCGATCCGTTTGGCCTGTCTTGTCGCGCTGCCCCGGCTTCGTGAACGTTCATCTTCAATTCGGGCGGTTCTACCTTACGGATCTGAGCAGCGCAGACGTAGACATCGGAAGCGGACCGCACCGAAACATGGCAGCTCTTCTTCGGGAACTACAATCCGTTGAGCGAGAACAGATCGGCTTTTCATCAACTTTGTCCACGATTCGATCCGATGAGGATACAATGGTCACATACCCGACATCTCCGTGGGTCCTGTCCAAAAGAGACGTCATCTATCAGGTCCAGTGCACAATCGACGATCAGCAGTTGAGCATCGAGATTGATGCCAAGACGTTTGAGTTCAGCTGCCGTGGTCCAGTGTCCGAGTTGGCCAGCACTCTCGTACATTGCGTGCACCAGGCGTGGGACATGAAGATGGTTGTCCAGCACTCCAGTAATCTCAATCTCTCTCCAGCGCACAGACTCATGGGACAAGTTGTCACGAATTCGCTCCACATCAGGTTTGTGCCACGATGACTCCTCGAGTATCAAGTCACTTCAAGACTAATCAGTATGGCAGAACCACTGCGAACGGCGAGCATATTTTCGAACTCATCAATGCTCAAGAAGACTGGACGGTCACCTCCGTTCGGATCCGCCACACGGGTCGATACCGGTCTACGCAAACACCTGGCAGTGTTCTCTCCGTTGTCGCATACCAGACACTCCGGCCGAGCGAGGCAAAGCACCAGCGACGCCGGTGGACGATTCCCAAGGACACCAGCCAGAATGGCTCGCATCCGGAGGCGTGGTTTGAAGCTCACATATCATGCTCGACATTGGATGCGCTGCTAGAGGGGAACGTGCATCTATCACTCGGTGGACAGCTGTCGTGGGATGCAAGGCTGCAGGATGACGTGTGCGATGGGCTCTTTGCGCCGGCATTGGAGACGATTGCGCAGATTGATGAGGTGGGGGGGATGAATGACAATGGCTTGTCGGGTGGGAAGCTTCATTTTCAGGACTCGGTGGCGGAGGCGAGGGAACGGAGTGGGAAACCAGAGGAAGTGTACTGGTGATGCGGGGAACAGTGAGGTAAGCTGTGAGAAAAGCAGTGCGAGTGAGAGTGAGAGTGAGAGCGAGAAGCGCCGAAGCGCAGTCAGCAGTGAGCATGTACCAGAATCAACAAGCCCAGTCAGCAGTGAGCATGTACATACCAGAATTAACAAGCCCGAAAGGACAAGGGCGGGATGAGGAGGATGAAGCTCAAACACAAAGAAGAAATACCTAGGCAACAGGTAGGAAACTACAGAGTAGTTAGGTACTCCGTAATAATGAAGCAACAAGCAGGGCACGCAGATGCCTATTTTGAGTCGGATTGACCTTGCATGAACAGCTTCGGCATTTACCGACTACAGTCTATCAGCGGCAGCCAAAGGTATCCTGTGTTGCACCACCAAACCAATCGTCGTCAATCATGGCGTCTTGGTGCCCGGATCTCGTCATGCAACTACCTATGTATGCTCATTGTTACTGCTCGTCCGAAGCATTGCATCTTGTCCTCCAGATTTTGATAGCTTGTCGTCCCATTACGCCTCGTTACCCGGATCAATGCACCTTGTCGTCCGAATCCTTGCATCTATGATTTCACAGAGTACATACATGGAGTACCTATCGTCCGATCACTACGGTCCACGGAGATCCTACGACCTACACGGACACCTCCCTCGACGCCCGAAACATTTCCGTAGGTAATCACTCCGCACGTACGGAGTACATATATGTCTTATTTTAGGTACAATGAGTCCGCAGTGCCTCAGTCTACTGTCCAGGTATGTATGTACCTGTTGTCGCTTGGAGGTAGCTGAGAAAGCCCAATCGCGTGGCTGAGCGCATGACAAAAAAGAAAAAGGGGCGCAGCCGCCCAACTCGGCCAACCTTCTGCGGCACCTCACACGGTATGTATGTACCTGTAAGATTCTCTAAATAAGGTACACAACGGCGTACCTGAGAAATCAGCCTTACCTTACGGGGTACCTTGTCTGCTTATCAGCTGTCCATGTAAGTACTGCCTGCCTGCCTGCCTGCCTGCCTGTACATACCTACATATTGGTATGACGGCGGAGTATACCGAGCAAAAATGGGGGTTGTAGGCGGCATGTACCATGGATCATAAGGCGCAACTTGCAAGGCAAGGCAAGGCGCGAGCCGCGAGGCGCCAAGCGAGGGGAGGCGGTCGCGTAGGTTGGTAAGCCGCAGATAAATTGACGACAAGTGCACTCATTCAGGGGGAAACTAATAATTACTTCTGGGTAGTCTGAAAGACACTTTTTGCAAATCATTTGAGAACCGAGATGCACTCTTACTGAATTATTAGTGACGACGGCCCCGTTGCCACTGCTAAACCAAAAACACGACCTCTACAACTACAACTACAACTACAACTACGATTTCGACTACATTGCAACACCCCCCCGCAACAGCGTTACACCGACGGCATGCTACAGCCCCCCCTGCTGGCGCTTCTTGTCGCCGCTGCCGCAACAGCAGCAGCAGCAGCAGCGCTCCTGTTCGTCGTGCGGCTCAATCGGCTCATGCTGCGCACGCCGCCCGAAGTGCTGCCATACCTCAAGGAGCCGCTGACTGAAGAGGCCGCGCGGGAGGCATACACGCGGGTTAAGGAGAAGGGAGTCGATTTCCGGAGCAGGCATCCGGGGGTCTTGGAGAGGCGGTACATTATTGTTGGGGGATCTGGTATGTTTTTTCCAATCCTGTTTCCTCCTCTTCCTCTACTTTCCCCCTTTCTTTGTTTGTCTCGGTGGTTTTTATGCAAGACGTCATGTCATTACTTCGGGTTGTGTGTTCACGTTTCGTCATGGTTTGATGTGTAGTCTTGACCACTTCACCATGTTGTCTACGTTGTTCCACCAGCATCACTGTTTCCTGATTCACTGGACTGGACCATGACCGCTAACAATAGTACCTAGGCCTCGTGGGATGCCAGATCGCCCTCGACCTCATCGATGGCGGAACACCCGTCGAAGCCATCCGCATAATCGACCTCCGGCGCCCCATTCGCGAAGAATTCTCACAATCCGGCCGCGCGGGCGATGTAGCCTTCGTGCAGGCCGACGTCACATCCGAGGCATCCACGACCGCGGCCTTTGAGGCACCCTGGCCGACGAGTACCGCACACCTCCCCCTAACGGTATTCCACACCGCGGCGGTAATACGCCCGTACGAGCGACACGAACTACTATACCACCGATGTTCGCGCGTCAACGTCCTCGGCACCGCAACGGCTCTCTCATGCGCGCAGCGCGCCGGCGCAGACATCTTCATCTTCACATCCAGCTCCCAAGCCGCGACGCGTAGCGTAGGCTGGTCAGACACATGGACGGGCGCCTCGCCGCGGAACTGGGCCCAGGTCCTCGACGAGACGGACGCTACGCACTCGCCGCGCCAGCAGATGAAACATGCAGAGTACGCATCAAACTATGCGCGCAGCAAGATCGAGGCCGAGCAGCTCGTATGCGCCGCCAACGGTCCTCGCTTCCGGACGGGCTGTATCCGCCCTGGGAACGGCATCTACGGACATGTGCAGGATGCGATTTTCGGACGCATGCTCCGTGCTGAGCGTGTTCCTACCTTTGCGGCGCCTTGGGTGCAGAGCTGGGTGCATGTGCGGAATGTGTCGCTGGCGCATATGCTTCTCCAGAAGGAACTCGTGGGGCCGCATGCAGAAGGTATCGCGGGTCGGCCGTTTGTCGTGACGGATAATGGCCCATGGATGCTGCGCTTTGAGGATTTGTATACGCTGTTGCGGGCAACGAGCAGTACGCGCTTCATCATTGATTATCCGCCGCCGGTGGTGATCTGGATGGCTGCTCAAGTGGTGGAGTGGTACTGCGTGATGCTGGCACGGTGGCCGCGGCTGAGTTCGCTGCTGGGGTTGAGGGAGCCTGGTGAATTGCTGATTTGGTGTCAGCCAGCGACGATTGACTCGTCGGCCACGCAGATGGCGAGGGATGATGTGGCGAGGAGGACGCCGGAGGAGGGGGGGTTGGGGTATAAGGGGTATTGTTCGACGCTGGAGGGGCTTTGTGATTTTATGAGGGAGTGGAATGAGGCTGCTTTGAAGGGGATTCAGTAGGGGTAGGTATATGTGTGATGCGTATTTTGGCATATATATACAGAGTAGATGGAGTTGGGGTTTGTATTTCGCGGTTGATGCTGTACTCCGTAGACGTATGAGTTGTGTAACGCCCGGTGGCCCTTTTGGTGTTGCAACTTGCGGTTCATAGGTATGTAGCGGCAACTTGGAAGTTGGGTGCAGCCAAGAGTGGGCTGCAGTCTGCAGATGACAATGAAACATTGAAACATGGGTTTTGCAGGGAGTGGCGCAGGTTTGTGCAGATGTCTGCAGGTGTCTACACATTTGTATACTCCGTACAGCCGTCGCGGTCGAACTGCCGGACAAACAGATGCGGGGCGAGCCCAGTCATTGGCTGAGGCTCGGAGCGCGCAGCACAGATCGACGATCGTACCTACCTACCAGGTTGTACCTACCTAGGGAACTCAGGGTCCGGGCTTGATGGGGGCCGGCGGTACCGGCACACGCGGAATCTTCGCCCTTGTTGTAACTTGTAACTTGTGGCACTTCACTCACCCCGTCAATCCGCATCATCCGCGTCCGATCCATCCGCTGCAACTTGACCGGCTCTCCCTGCCGCTCGCCATCATGCCCGGCTAGGTCGTGATACCTATTTGCTTGAGAAACACAAAACTGTCATCGCCTTTCGCATCTTCTTCATCTCTCCCCGCGACACACGCACCTCCCGTCCCCAACCCACCATGGGCTTCGGAATTCTCGAGCCTCGTGGCCACGAGCCCGTCCCAGGTACGCCCGTCCGCCTCGTCGTCTATTCCGCCCTTGGAGAGGCATTTGTCGTTGACTAACCATTCCCTGGACTCCAGGCACCACGAAATACTTTGACGATCTGAACCGACCTCAGGAAGCCGCTGGCGAGGTGCACCTAAAATGCGACACCAGTGGAGGCGTGCCCATCATTCTCGTATGCTTGCTTTAAACCCGCCCTCTGGCTTCCATCTGGCCCATTTACCTTTCCTCTTGGCCGTTTGCGATTAACATATCCTCCGTCAGGTTCCCCAACCGTCCGATGATCCCAACGACCCGCTGAACTGGCCGCTGTGGAAGCGCGACCTCATCACCTTCATCCTCTGCCTCGCCGCCATACTCGCCACAGCCCTCGGCGCCATCCTCGCCTCCAACACTCTCGTTCTCTCAGCCTGGTATACCGCCAAGCTGCAAAATGTCGCCGGCCTGACGGGCTACTATCTGCTCGGCGCCGGCTGTGCCGCCATCTTCTTCGTGCCCTCGGGCCGCATCTGGGGCAAGCGCCATCTGTTTCTGCTGGGCATTCTCATCGTCATCTTGTCTAGCGTATGGGGAGGCGCTGCGGGCAATTTCAACCACAGCAAGGACCCCGAGCTGTCGTATCTGCAATCCGAGCCGCAAAAGAACCACTACCGCAGCCTGATTGCTGCACGTGTGTTCCAGGGGGTCGGCACGGCCCCCTTTGAGAGCCTGCTCAATGCTGCCGTCGGCGATATGTACTGCGTCCACCAGCGTGGCATTCGCATGGCCTTTACCAACCTGGCCGTCTTTGGCGGTGCCTTTTTCACGCCCGTTGTTGTCGGCAAAATCACGCACACAATCGGCTGGCAGTGGAGTTTTTACCTCGTGGCCATCTTTTCCGCCGTCGTCTTCCCTGCCGTGTTTCTCTTCTGTCCCGAGACAGCCTATCGTCGAGACGCGAAATACAACACTGACGGCATTATGAACCAAGAGAAAGAATCTCAGTCGCCCGAGGTGAACGGTACCGCAACGGCCACGACGACAACGACGACCAAGGAAGCCGAAGCAGAATCAGAAGCCGCCGCGGATGGAGTCCCTGCCCGCCGAACTGGATTCGTCTTGTTCCCCAAAACGTCGGCCATGCAACCCATTGGCGACGCAAATACCCCCCGCAAGACCTTTGTCGAATCCATGTCCCTCTTTGACGGCAGAAAAACCCACGAGCGATACTGGGTCCTCTTCCTGCGCCCGTTCCCCCTCATCCTCAACCCGGCTTTTATCTGGAGCTGCCTCATCCAAGGCACCATGATCGGCTGGACCATCTTCATCGGCGTCATCGTCGCCGTCATATTCATCGGACCGCCCTTTTTCTGGGGCGAAGAAAAAACAGGCTTCACCTACGTGGCGCCCTTTCTAGGCGCTGTCCTCGGCTTCATCATCTCGGGCCTCCTCGCCGATCCTACCGCCCGGATGCTGACCCGTCGCAACAACGGCATCTACGAGCCGGAATTCCGTCTTGTGCTTGTTCTGCCTATGCTTATTACGGCTGGGATTGGTCTGTATGGCTTTGGGATTACGTCGGATCGGCTCCTCTCGGGGGCGTACTCGTACCTGGTACCTCTTACGTTTTTTGCCCTCGAGGTAGGGGGTATGGTGATTGGCACGGTGGCGAGTTCGTTGTACATTGTGGATGCCTATCGGGACTTGACTGTCGAGGGATTCACGTTGATGATTATCTTCAAGAATGTGTTTAGTTGTGTGTTGACGTTTTATGCGTATGACTGGGTCATTGGGGGCGGGTTTCAGAAGGTTTTTATGATTGTGGCGTCGTTGCAGATGGGCATCTGTGTGCTGACCATTCCTTTATGTGAGTCCTCTTTTTCTTCCTTGCGCTCTGACCCTCTGCCTCTATCTCTATCTCTATTCCTCTCCTTGCCAGTGTCGTACACAATACACAACGATTGATGACGTTTTGATTCGGGGAGCTGTGCTGACTGACTATTTGCCTTGCTTGGTAGGGATCTTTGGGAAACGGATTAGAGCGTTTTATGCGCGGAATGATTTGCTTGCGCTTACGGGGCTGCGATGAGAGTCTTGGGAGGAAGTGACACTGTGACACTGTGAGTGTGTCGCTGTCCCGGGACCATTGTTTAGACTTGTCACTTTTGTTTTGGTCGCTTGTGCTTTTCTGCTTTTGCGTGGGGGGTCTTTGTTAGCTTTGCTTATTAGAGGGTTCAGGGTTCGTTTGAGGGTATCTATTAGGGTATTTTTCGGTTTCTATTCCAAGGTCGCTTCCAAGGTTTCATTTATGGTTGGGGTTTATCTTGCTCATGCCCGGTTCTTCTTCTACTATCTTTCCTTGGTTTTGGCGCAAGGCAGCTTCTTTTCACTTTTGATATCCCGAGAGCACTCTCAATTAATTGGGTCTATTTGTTATTCTGCGGCATTATGGATTTCTCCTTGTCTGTCTCTAGCATTTAGCTATCTCAGTAAAGGGTGGTGTGGAGGGAGCTAGATTATGTCTAATGATGAGGTCGACATGCGGTTGAGCTATGCATCGCTGTCTAAGGCGCTACTAGAAACTAGAAATGGAAGCTTGTACACTATAAGTGGTTATGGCTAGGTGATGGTGTACTGGTGACCATGGAACTTAACTTTTATGTAGGGTATTGCTTGGTACACCTGGAACTCCAGTCTTGACTCATTTTCACTAAGTTCGGGATTGTGTATTGTACTATTACTATGCGATTGCAAGATAGGACGATCGACGTGAAGTGTCTCACAAAAGATCGCCTTCATACATAGCAAGGAGCACGACAGCGATTAACGACGCCCAAAAATGGAGACGAAGCTACGGCTCTTTGGCTGCCTGATTTCGTCTCTTTCTGACAATATTTGCTCGTATTTCTTTGTTCGCATAATTCAATTTCACTCGTCTCTTCTATACTACTCCACCGCGAGACCTACTCACCGGACCACTACAGCTTCACCTTGGGTTCCTCCCCATCCGGCAGCAAAAAGTCCGGATACTTGAGCTCCGTCGCGCCCATCGACGCGCCGCCCTGTCGCCTCCAAGCACCCCCATCCACCACCAACACATGCCCATTGACGTGCGAGCCTGCTCCACTGAACAGATACACAGTCGCATCGGCAATGTCCCTCACAGTCCCCAGACGCCCCGTAGGAATAGACCTCGCGTGGTGCTTCAGAGCTTCGTCATCCGTGCTGACCAGCCGCGCCGTGCCCTCCGTATCGGCCACAGCTCCCGGCGAGATGACATTGCTCGTCACACCACGAGGTCCGTACTCAAGAGCCACAGAGGCCATGAGCGAGTCCACCGAGGCCTTGGCCGCCGCGACATGGCCCTGCATGGGCATACCCGTGTAGTGGAACGTAGCAGATACGCAGATGATGCGCGCGTCGGAACTGCGCAGGAGGTGCGGCATCGTAGCTTTGATGGTGTTGAAGGTGCCAAGGACGTCAATGTCCATGACGGCTTTGAAGGCATTAGAGCTCATTGCTTCCATGGAGACAATGAAGTTGCCTGCCGCGCCTGCACTATCGGGTGCGGTCGGTCACTGATGTGTTAGCGTACATCGTACATAGGTACCTGCCTACCCCCCCCCGGACTTTTTCCCCAGTCTGCCCTCCGGCTTTTCCGCAGCTCCAAAGCAAGAATCTGCCGTGAAACAGACCGACCGCCCGGTTCATGGGACGAAAACTTGATAAATAAAAGATGACACTCACATGACGAAGTCGATGCCTCCCAGCTCTTTCACGCATCTAGCCGCAGCGGCTTGCAGATTCTCCACCTAGACACAAACCGTCCGCAATGATTACAATGCCCCAAGTCAGAAAAGAACTGCCATCACGTTCGATTCTGCCTCTTGAGTCTCTGTATGTGTATTTTTCGAATAGAGACCCGCTTGAGCAATATCTCGACGGTCGATCTCCC
>SRQL01000365.1:0-27962 GCA_018360575.1 Claviceps sp. LM454 group G7
TGCGTGTATGCTCAAAATTAAAAAAAAAAAAAAAAAAAAAAAAAAAGGCCCTTTCTGCAGCGCCTAGTATGGATGGAGGCTTTTGGTTTGTGCGCGCTTGCAACGGAGATGAGACGGACATTTTTTTTTTAAAAAAAAAAAAGAAGTGTCTCGTTGCGGTGACGTCAAAAGTACCTGGCCCCATGAAAGACTACAGATAGGCGACAGGCGCCTTGGATGCGGGTTTGTGTCTGTCTACCTTTTCTTGGCTTGTCGCTCGGGATCATACTTGTCCTTCCAGATCCTATTGCACGCCAGCAGCGGTTAACCTCCACGGAGAACTAGAACTGTGGTCGAATGGAATTACGGGAAAACGTACCAGGAATTGCCCATCGTCTTGTTTCCAGCTGCTTCAGCTAGTCGGTAGTACCGCGCTGCGGTGAACTGTACGAGATTTTGTTAGCTTTTTGTGCTGGGGTCGTTTCGCATGTGCGTGCAATGGCGGGACGTTTTGTTTGTGGGGGGCGCATGCCGAGGTGCATGTTGCCTGCATGAGACCGACTAGGTTTTGATCGTCGAGCTGTCTCAGAGTTGTCTCATGTATCCCACGAGATTTGTTCCAAAAGGATTGTCCCAAAGGGTAGGTATCTTGTGACCTTGTCTTCTACTTGGGCGTTTGACAGACTTGAAAACATTCCCGCCCAACACCCGTACCATCGTCCTGCAGGAGATCACACATTCATTGCAGCAGCGGAACGGACTCAGAAATCGTGATCGTGAGCTTACCTTGTCCTTCTTCCCTCCAAACCCATGTTCAAAGCACCACGCTGCGTCGTTCATGGCATCTAGGACGCCACGTGTTAATGTCTTGGTCAGTTATGTCGTCGCCGCTAATCGCGTGCATTAACTTACCAGTATCGCCAAGATTGGCTGCCGTCTCGTAATACTACGTCGTGTTAGGATTCTTGCTTCTCTTAAAAACGCAGAATTGCCGCTCATTTTCCATCTTCACTTCTCAACAAGAGCTGGAATTGAGCACGCCACTGACCTGTCTCGCGGCGAATGCATCCCGCTCAATCCCCCACCCGTGACGAAAACAATTCGCGAGCTCATAAATGGCCATCACCAGCTCCCCCTTCGCGGCACCGCCTTTCGTCATGCCCGCCTGCAGAGCCAGCTGCTCAACTGCTGCCGAATTCGATGCCGCCGCAGTAAGGAATTTGACCGCCTGAGGAAGATCAGGTTCGCAACCCCATCCATGTCTGAATTAATGACGAATCATTAGTACGAGTATCCCCAAATTTCCCTGTCGCGGACTTGCAACACTTTGGCAGAAATAGAAAAGAACAGCAGGAAACACAATAGGATCCATACCTCAGCGCAAGGCCATACAATACTTGACTCAGCGGATTATTCGCCCCCTCAGGATCAGCCAACCGTCCAAACAACTTCGTCGAACTAGCCAAGCTTCCCTCCTCATGCAACCGAATCGCCTCCTGGATATCCTCATCAATAGCCTTCGAAGAAACAGGTACCGTACTCGGACTCGGACTTGGACTCAGACTCGGACTCGGACTCCTCGACCGTGACCGATGCCCATCCTCCAAGCTCATCTTTGACACCCCATCTACTACCACCGGCGTCTGTTCCGTCGCCATCCCCAGAGCAGTACCGCTCGCAACATTCGTAGTACTCGGTTTGCGCACCAGACTCTGTCCCACCAGCATCGTCGCCCTCTTTTCCCACTGCGACTGATCCCCCGGATCCGTAGACGCCGTTATCTCCGGTAAATCCTGCGGGACATGGTCCGACGATTCAGGCGAACGACCCAGGCGCAGCCGCTCCGAGAGCCGCCGTTTCGAAGAGTGACTCGTATGCGACGAGACGGAGCTACTCCGGTCGCGCCCCGAGTCGGATACGTCGAGACTCTGTCGTGCTGAGCGGATAGATGGTTTGGGGGACAGCAGCTTGTGGTTACCGCCGCCGCCGTTGCCGCCGCCGCCACCTTTCTCGGGCGGCTGTATAACTTCCTGCGACGTCGTGTCCGTTCGTACGAATATGAATTCGGCAGCGTTGGTCGTTCCGCGCGAGGCATCGTCTCGTTGTTCTGGCGCCGCGTCCACGGGACCTTCGTTCTTTTTCTTAAATATGTCGCGAAGCCCCATCGCGGGTTTCTGTGTCGGGCAGCCCCGTCGCTTTTTGTGTAAGCTATTTGCGGCGAATCGCGCTCTCTGTATGAATATATATTGTATATGTATATGTGCTTTCCTGTTCTTCATTAGTTTGCGAGGCTCTCTATGGATTTGCGATCTAAGACGCAAGCGCGCAGGGGAGGTATATGTGTTGTCAGATTGGAGGTATATTCTTCTGTTGTTCCTCGAGACGTACCTATTGGGCCGCTGCTACCATGATACCTATTACTATGCGAGCTTACTCCGTACCGGTTGGGAAAAGGGGGCTGAGCTGTTGTGGCGATGGACGCGCGGGATCAAGCAATGCCCCGGACGACGAGAGCGAATTGTTTCTCTTTGCTGGTCAAGAGGGTCAGGAAGGCATTGGTATTCGCCTGTCCAAGACTCAAAAGCCTTTTGTGCCTTGTTTCGGAACTTGAGAAGGCGTCGATGAGCTATGTAGCTGCCTTGGACCGGGCGGTGCAAGTGTTACTGTGCGCGGCGCTGAGAGATGCCAAAGGATCGAGGGGCATATTTGGTCCATATTTGGGGCAATTTGGGTGGAAGACAAGATGGGGCGGCGGCTGTGATGATCGATGCGCCTGTGAGGGGCACCGCGCCGAAGCCGCATGCGACAACCCTCCAATCAAGGACATGCCGTGATACTTTGCGCCTCTTCTAGTGATACGAAACAGTCTCTTCTGAATTTATCTAGTACACTGTTTGGTTCTTGTTCATCGCTCCCCTTCTATCTTTCTAGCTCCGTGGCTGTGACGCCTTCAGCTTGTTCTCTGGCGCCTCTGGTCACATATTACAACATTTCCCATGGCTCTCATCTCGTTTGATCGAATTCCGGTAATCCAGTGTATAAACAGTCTATGACTCAAGCCTACGGCCCCTTTCCGTTCCTCTACTTTCATGTTCTTGTATTTTTACACCCAAAGAGACCCTTGAGGGCGCTTGGCAAAATGGCATCAAGAGCCATTGCGCCGAGCCCAGTTGCTCTCCAATTATATACCCTTTTTCCAAGCCAATATATGGCGTGGATGATACCGGCTTAATAAACTATGCAATGTCTTTTTCTCGCTCCTGCCGCTTCTTTTTTCCTCAAACTTCCACACGCCCGGCGCCCTGCATGCCATTAGAACTTACGATGAAATGATAATATCTTCATATTCAGTCATCAGAGTGGAATGAAGTCCTTCGCATTCTCGAAATCAGAGTCATCAGATTCGGCTTCGATATACTCCGCCAAGTCGTCTGAATCAACATCATCCGAGTCAATGGGCTCTTCGTCGCTCGAAACGTCTTCATCCATGGCACTGTCTGCCTTGGCAGCCTGACTTCGCAAGAGACTTGCCCTTTCACGGTGGAGCAGTTTACATCCCTTGGTCTTGCAGGAACCGGTATTGCTAAAGTCAGGGCATTCGAAGACATGGCGCTGAGCACAATGTGCTCCCTGATCACAGAACCCATAAAAGCCAAACGCCTCGCAGACCAAGGCACAGGGTGCCGCTTTGGAGTGAGTGTACGGACAATTAGGGTTGGCGCAGTGACCCCTTGCATAATGCAAACAGTCGGGCATACGCTCAGGAGTAGTTTCATGGGAAAGATCGCAGCTCTCGCCGCTGGGACACTTGCCATCCTTGAGAAAATCTCTACAGATGGCCACCTTGGTTGGATCGTGCTGGTATCGACAAGACGGGCCTTTGTGGCAAGAACCTATTAAAAAACGTCAGTTTGTTCCGTCCAAATGCCACATACCGGGCTTTTCTATCAGACTCGTTTCGACAAGGCTTGTCCGGTTTTGTCGAAGAAAGAATTATGGAAAGAAGTTGCCATATATTACCGGTCGTGGAAAACGTTTTGCACGGTTGCGACTTTTTGTGGGTTCCGGATCGACTGCTCATAGTCAGCATGGCCATCGTCACTGGCGTGGCGACGTACCGTTGTGTTTGGACGATTCTGTTTGCCACAAGGTTCCCTGTCTTTGTCCGATGGAACCTCACCCCGGCCACTACAGCCGTTTTCGGTGTCGGTAGATGCCGATTATCTACGTCCGTTGGGACTGCTGCGTTAGTGACGGAAATAATCAATGCGCTATATGGCGTTCGACTCATCCAAGAACTTCGTACCAGGAGATTTCACAAGTTTCTTGCCACCGTCGGCGACAAGAAAGCGGACGCCTTCGATCAGAATTTCGTTCCTGTCTGTCGTCGGGTTAACGTTAGCATTCGCACCGGCCATTCCAGCCTGGTTGCGAAGGTAATCGTTGAAGCGTGCTTTCTCGTGATTCTTGCGACTCTTCAGCTTCTTTTGCCGGGTTTCCTCTATAGCTTTGACTCGAGATTGTGAGTTTTTCTCGTAAACGTTGGCGTTGATGAGCTGTCGATGTCGGTCGTTTCTGGACACCCAACCCGGTTTGCCGCCAAGGGTTGAGCCCAGACTTGCATTGTTGGCATCGCAAGCATTTCCCAAAGTTTTGTTCAAGTGCAGTGTCCGATGACGGTGGCTGACTGTTGGTGGTCTGGCAATCCTGTATTGGGCACCGGCGAACGCGCCGCGTCCACGATAGGTATTGCCACCTTTGTTGTAGTTAGTACCCCCGCTTGTTGTCGCATCTAGGTTGAACGGACGTCGATAGCCAGAACTCTGTGGATGAGACACAGCGCCAGCTTGTTGACTCTTGTGTAGGTTGATTTGGCCTGGAGCCGGTCAGTAACGCGCCAGATGGCCGACTTGTTGATCAGCAAATACCTGCAATCTGCCCGATGCGAGCCATCAGATCTTGTTCTTCTGCGGACATGAGGACGAGTTCGAGCGCGAACGTCAACAAGAATTATGAAGGACGAGGGCTTTGGAAAAAAATGGCCGAGTAGGCGAAGTCAAATGAAAGATGCGAAAGGAGGGGTGGGTGCAGCAGGGCCAGAGGAGTTACATATTAGGACAAAGGCGCGAAAGTGACGGCATGAGCGTGCCGGCCGCTAAAAAAATTAGTCAGCGAGTTCCGCCACAACGCTGGTGCCACCAATCAGCGCCGCCAAGCCTCCAAACAGACATGGCGGCTTCGAGGCTTGGGCTGGTTTGTTGAAACACCCGAACCAAGACAAAGACGCATTTTTCGAATAAGAACGAGCTTCTGAACATCCGATTGCTGAAGCGCCTTTACATCAGCATCTCTGAATCCCTTCACGGCAGCACCTAGTAGCTTCTCTGTCAAATAAAATCGCACAACAAGATCCCGTCGCCAGATTGGGTCCGAGTGATGGAGGCCATGGCTGCTTCCTGGGAGCTGCTAGACGAAAAGACCGAAATCGAGCTTCACAAATTTCGGCTCTTCAACGTCGAGGAAAAGCCGTTCAAGAGGATTACGAAGCGCCTCTCCTCCATCACGTCTGCCGTGTCCACAGCAACTAAACACAAAACCTCAGCACAAATCCAACCCACTGGCGATGACGATGACAGCGCCCGAGCCGGAGTCGGCCAAGATAACCTAAAAGAAGACCTCACTCTCGACTTTGCCGCCTTTGACAGTAGCGTTGCGCGCCTCCAATTCCTCCACGATGCCAATCAGCGCGAACGCGAGCGCTATGCCGCAGACCAGCAACGCATCCTGGCGGAATGCCAGGCCGTTCGCGCCAGCAACGGACAACTGCGAGAACAACTCGATGGTGCGCGCGCGACGCTCGCCCAACGCAAGAAATTCGATGATCTCGCCGAAAAGATCACTTCAAACAGGTTACTCCGGCCGCGGGAAGATCAGCTTGCCAACTTGGCCAAGCTCGAAGAGGAATGCAAGGAGCTGGAGCGGGAGAGCGAGACCTACAAGGGGACATGGAAGGAGCGTCGGGAGCAATTCAACAGAATCATGGAGGAAGGCATGCTGCTGAGACGGCAGATCCGCGACGAGAAGGAGGAAGTTGATCGGCGAGAGGGTATGAATGAGGAGGGAGAGGACGAGGCAGATGGTGAGAGGGAGGGCACAACACCAAGACCGGATCCTAGCGGAGATGCTACACCGCGGCCGAGCGGTGATGGTGATGGAGATGAGTCGACGAAACGCGGGCACGCGGAGAGGGGAGGAAACGAGGTGGCTTTGAATGGGAGCGCAACTAAGTCTGCGCTGACAGACTCCTCTACACGTCAAGGCGCTTCGCATCATCTGCAGGTTCCAGATGGTGCTAATCCTTCACAACAACAGCAAAGTGATACAGGCACAGCAGACGTTGAGATGGAAGACCGAGATGACTCGCGGAGGACAGCACCCGAGAACGAGAATCAGGACGCCATGGATGTGGATGAATAGAGATGAGCGTTTTTGAGCCCATCGTGGATTTTGTTTTAGAGCCATTACCGTTCTGTTTCTTCTCTTTCATAACCACAACGACGATGCGATGACTATGAGATTCATCAATACCATTCCTCTTACGTCTTTCAATGTTCATATCTTTCACGTAGTTGGTGCAGCCCATCCTTCATCACAATCCAGTATTGCACCACACTCGTGTTGAACCAAAAAAACATGCTCACCAGGAGTCACCACACCACTTTCGCTGGTCCTCCTCAAGTACCTAAGCTCATCACCTTAATTCTCATCCCGTACAAGGACACTTCTTATGACCTAAGATGCCGCCTTTGCCTCCCCCAAGACCTTCTTCGCGTTCTCCAACCCCTCTGCCCCACCAGCCTCTTCAGCCAGCGCAATCTGATCCTCCAACTTCACCACAGCTTCCCCGATCCTCTGTTTCAACGGCCCAAAAACAGCCTTTGTCTGTTCAACAGCCGTTTTCTACAAGTAAACACACACAATGAATTAGTTATCGGACAGTTTACTTTCGAGTGGATTTATTTTCAAAGGTACTGCAAAAGAGTGCTGTAGCCACCGTGAGAGAGGAAAAAACATACGCTCTGCTTCAGCATAAACTCGGCATTGCCGTCCTCGTCCGCACCACCAGCCTTGATGCTCTCTTCCTGCTTGACTATTTGGGCCTCCTGGTCGACTAGTTCCTTGTGGTACGAGGCTTGTTCCTTGAGGAGGCGGGAGACCGAGCTGGTCGCGATGGCGAGTTGTGTGGGAGGAGGCATCTTGCGATCTTGCGTCTTGAGAGGTTTTGCTGCGCTGTTTTTGTACTTGCGTTCCGGCTGTCAGAGATGTCTGGTCGAGAGAGCGTATTGTTCACAAGTTATAGGCGCCTTGGCGGTTTTTTCATTTGCATGGAGAAGAATGTTGGTGCCTTGTTTGGTGGTGGAAGGAGCAATGGGGGTCTGATGCCTGCGTAGAAGTTTAGAACCAAGGATGCGGTGTCTGACGCAACGGCGGGGCACACTGCGCACTTACAAGCGTGACGCCGCGCAAAGCATCAAAGTCACAACTCCAACTTTCCAACCACGTCGTTCGCTTCAGACATTCAATGTAGCGTCAGAAAAAAGAATTGGCACTCACGAGCTCTTTTGTTGTGTCCCGATCTGACTGGAAACATCCATCACGCAGCCACCAAACACACAAGACGCGGGCAACACAATACCACATCGGACGCAGACAAGTAAGCAGCGGTGACAAATTTGACTTCATTCAACCGATTAAAGCTACCTAAGGTAAAACTGTCCCTTCCCTTGATTCTCCCTTTGCCATGAAATAAAAGCATCGATCCTCTCGCAAAGCAAATCGCAAACCACAGCAGTCGGGAGCGCGGGGCCTGCGCATCCAATCAATATAGTAGTCCAACGCCCACAGCGCGCTCCATGCGCATTCGATGTCCCTTTTACATCCCTCTTTGTTATTTGTTATTCTTGTTGTTATTTTCAGGTGCATAGTATCCTCCCTGATCCAGTGGTGTGCTCGTGGGCACGGAATATGGTATCTCTCCTTGTTCAACGCCAGCAACGCCAGCTTAAATGAAATCCAATAAGCTAATGATAACCAAGAAATGCGAATCCCAGTATGATACAGGAGCACACGCACGGGCACGACACGGCACACACAGTTGGTGTGGCGTTTTCGTATGTGCCCGTGACAATTTCAATCGTGTGTCTATACAGCCGGTTCTCATGTTTCTTAGGCTTCGACAGCAACGGCAGTCGCACTTACTGCCACATGCTCGGGTTCGTTCTGGGTCGAGATCTCACCACCAGCTTCACGTTCTGCCCAGTCTCCCCACAGGCCTCTCTTGCCCCTGACTTTGATGGCGTCTCCGAGGCCAGAGCCTTGCTCCACTTTGATGGCGTCCTTGGTCGCCAGCACCAGACATTCAAAGAACATTTTCGTGGCCTCTGCCTTGGTAGTCTGCTGCTCGGGCAGCAAAGTTTGGAAGACAACAGACTTCTGCTTTCTCATCTCGGCATCTGTGGCAGCCTCAGCCCCAAAGAGGTCGCGAAGAATGTGTACAGCATGCTTCGTGCCGGTGGACACTGGACCACTGTCTTGCGGATGCACAATGGGCGCCGTCGTATCGTCAAAGGCGTTGTGTGAGCTGCTCTCGTGGTCAAAATGGCCGTCGTCGCCGGTGTCGGGAAGTTCCAAAACGGTGCCGTCAGCGTCGACGGTGTGATCGCCGCCCATAGCATTGTTATCGAAACCAAAGTCGGTGTCGTCTCCTAGCTCCAGGCGGGGTGACTTGGCAGCACCTTGTTCGCTTTCAGCATCAGCGCTGCCGCTGTCACGCTTTCGCTTGAGCTCATTCATTACGCAGAAAGCGTCTAGCGAAAGCATGCCTCGGAGCTCTGGTGCCCAGGCCGTGCTTCGACCTCCTCCCATGATCGATGACACGAAGCCGCCGCTCTTCTGCATGTCCATGAGAGCCAAGATGAAAGGGTCTCGAGGAAGAAACGAGGACGGTTTGATGATGTTTTTCCGATCAGATTGCTGCTGCTTGATCAGGCTGCTAGACAATGCAATCTCGTCGTCCGGCATCATGATCTTCTGTCTCCTGGGTCGTGCAGCAGCTTTTCGAACGATGGGAAGTTCTGTGTCTTCCTGAGGTTCGTAAAGGTCTGTGTGGCTGTGACGAGCATACTCGGCTTCAACTTCCTGAGCTAATTTCTCGTCAATATCGGAGAGTGGCGATTCTGATATCCTGGCACGATTCAGATCCACAGCTGGCCCCAACTCAGGCATTGCGGACTGGTCATCTACGTTGAAGCCAAAATCTTCGTCACCGCCCATGATGATGTCGTTGTCTCCTTCGGCAATCCTAACGGGCAGATCAGTCACGTCAGCCTGGTCTTTACGGGGCAGCAAGTCCAGTTCACTGAAGACATCATCCTCAACATCTCGCGCTGGCGGCGCGTCTCGACCCACTTCCATGCTCTGGCCATCGTCCATGGAGATACCGAAGTCTAGCTCAAGGTCCATGTCGTCTCCGATAGGCAACAAGTCGTCTGTTTCCTGGGCCTTGCTACTATGCAAGAATTGGCTGATTTCCAGATCTTCATGCAGGTTAATATCTCTGTTACTGTGAGTACGGCCCTTGCGCCCAATAGGCGTGGCTGTAATATCATCGACCTGCGACATAAGCCACGAGGCATCCGGAGGCGGTGGCAACTCCAGGTTATCATATGGCGTGATGAGATCAGGTAACAGCAGGGCCTCGCGATTGGGCATTTGCATGTTGGCTGCCAGATCATTGTTTCCACTTGATCGGAACGCCTACGCCGATTTGATTAGGGACCGTGATTTGATATTATGACAAGGAGCCAAGCCTCATAGTTGACGTGATGAGGCACTCACCATTTTGATCTTCATCATCGCCTCATTGCAGTCATCCAACAGATAACGCGTCTTCCTTGAGTATATTCTGACGACACCGAGCAGAAGCTGACCGCTCAAACGCAAAGCCATGGGCGCTTGGTTCGGCGTGATAATTGCCTCAACGCTGTCGGTGACGTTGGATTGCAAAATGTGATTCTTGGACAGCTTTCGTTCCAAGTTTGCAGATAGCCAGACGCGAGCCAGAGGCCCGCTCTTCTGGAGAAGCGTCTCCGAGTAGAACATGGTGGCGTATCGCGACGCTGCACGGCTACTCGAATAGCTTAAGTCGGGCGAGCAAGGGGTAGCTCAGTAATGATGCCCGCCGACGAAGTCGAGCAGAGCAGATTTCGAGTTTGGGGTTTGAGATTGGCGGGAGCGAATGTGAGCAAACGCGGCGGTAACGTGATGCGCGCGTGGCGGAGGATAAACAAGAGGCGCGAAACCGTGTCGGCAGTCTATAACGCGCGAGCAACACTGCGCGAAATCATGGAGCTGAGCGAAGAAAGAATCGCCCGTATCGGCTGCAGGCGGCTGTGAGAGTCTGCGACGACGAGCGAAGGCGAGCGACGGAGTTGAGTGAATGCGAAGGCACGGTGGATAGCAATGATGGATGTTGATTCAAATTGCAACGAAGGTAGCTGGCTGGGGCTGACGGGATGAGGAGGAGGATGGCCAGGACTGAAAAGGACGTGGCTGGTCAAGTACCTCCTGTGGATGGGGGCGGGTCCTGTTGGGAGCGCGCGGCGGTAACGATTGGTGCAAACTTGTCTCCGCGTCAACCAGATCACGTGATAGCGGCTGCATCGCCATTTGGCATTTCCGTTTCTGACACGCAGCACGCTAGCGTAGGTGCTTCTTCGCAGCAGCTCAAAGCTGGCCGCTTTGCTTTGTCGCGCTGCCTTGCCACGTGCAAACGGTGATGGTAGTACCTAACATATTGAAGAAGATCTCTTTATCTTCGTCATCCCGCAGTCTTGATGTGTCTTGCTTGAATGAACCGCCGCAATGTACTAAGTACCTAGGTATGTACCTAGGTCCTATGTACATGAGCGGGCAGACTTGGTGATTCACTTCTACCTAGGTACCTAGGTAGGTACATAGCCGTACAAGGTACCTCTGCTGCAAAATGACTGCTGCACCTAGGGATCCTGGGATACCCTTGGTGATTGGTCCGTCGCTCTCAACGGCTGCCGTCCGGCCCCGGCCCACCGAGGTACTACGCAAAAGTACCACGTATGTAGTCCGTGTGCTCCTGGCGCAATCCATTGTCGTCGTCGACTTGACATATTTGCTCAACATCGCGGTGCGCTTGGTGAAGGGACATTCAGTCTGCCAACGCTCGTTCGTATCGCTTTCTCTCCCCCGAGCTTTGGTTTACTCACCCGCTACCACATGCAATTCTACGAGCCTGAGCATCAGGTCCCGGCTCCCTACATGACAAGGCGGTTCAGGCTCCTAACCGTCTAAGCATCCCCATGCCATTTCCGCTCCGGAAAGGCTTTATATTCGTCCACGACGATGCAGATACCATGGGTTGGACACCAAGGCTTATCGAACGAGCCCCTGCTACCTACCTCGGGTGTTCCAAACACCACGGAGCTCTCCGACGTTGATTCGGCTTACGGCAATGGGCCACAAAGACCACGCAATGTCCGCACCACTTCGTCGCGCGCAAGAGTAAGTCGAGTGCTGTTCTTGAATCGACGATAGGTCCTTCAATTCGATTTGTCACTGACCCAATTGCAGAGCGTGTCGGACGAGTTTTCATACATGACGCCGAGCGAGGCTGCCGCTAAACTTCGAACCTCGTTAACCCACGGGCTGACGGCAAACGACGCCTTGACACGACTCGGCAATCACGGACCGAACGAGATTCCACATGATGAACCAGAGCCATTATGGCTTCGATTCGTCAAACAATTCCAAGAGCCATTGATCGTCTTACTTCTCGTGTCAGCTGGCATGTCCCTTTTGTTAGGCAACTTAGATGATGCCGTAAGCATCACGGTTGCCGTGACCATCGTAGTGACGGTGGGCTTTATCCAGGAGTACAGATCTGAGCAGTCCATCGAGGCATTGAACCACTTGGTACCCAATCATGCGCACTTAATACGTGGTGGAAGCGGCAAATCATCTACTGCCATGGCCAAGTCGCCCTTGTGGCCACCACCAGCAGATGACGCCAATGATCAATCTAGTAGTCCAGGGACGAAAACTACCAATGAGGATGCGCTGGATGCAGTGTCGACCAAAGTCATGGCTGGCCAGCTGGTCCCTGGCGACTTGGTTCTATTCACCACTGGCGACCGAATCCCTGCCGACATCCGCGTCACCAAGGCGGCCGATTTGACCATCGATGAGTCCAACTTGACAGGAGAAACTGAGCCTGTTCGCATCACTACTGAAGCGCGGTCCAGGCGAATCAATACTCAAGGCTTGAATCATCTCCAGATTCCTCAACTCTCAGCGTCAGGTTCAGACAAAAACCAATACGGAGATGCTGCGAGCGAAGCCCACAATGTCGTGTACATGGGAACGCTCGTGACATCAGGCTACGGTCAAGGTATAGTGTTCGCCACGGGAGGTAGCACGCAGTTCGGTACTATTGCGACCAGCGTCTCAGGGACGGAGAGTCCGCGCTCGCCGCTTCAGCTATCAATGGACGATCTTGGTGGTCAGCTTAGCAAGGCCTCCTTCGTTGTGATCGGACTGATTTCGTTCGTGGGGTGGTTGCAGGGAAAGAAGCTGTTGGAAATTTTCACAATATCCATATCACTGGCAGTCGCCGCTATTCCTGAAGGGCTTCCCATCATTGTTACCGTGACCCTGGCACTTGGCGTTCACCGTATGGCAAAGCATAACGCCATTGTACGTAGAATGCCGAAAGTCGAGACTCTAGGATCCGTCAACGTCGTGTGCACCGACAAAACTGGTACGTTGGCAAGTCTATTCCTGGATCCAACGTCTGTGAAGCGTAATTTGTTCGGTAGATTGACATCATCTGCTTGGCAGGGACTCTGACTACGAACCATATGACGGCATCTGAGATGTGGCACTTTGGAGCCAGCAAACCAATCGTCGTACCCTCTGACTCAGAGGCAATTGAAGACAAGACGACGCCGACTTCTTTGCGAATCATGCGAATTGGCAACATTGCTAACAATGCTCGACTTGCTCAAAAGTATACAGAAAGCGGTGCCGCAGCGTCTGCTGTTCTTACGTCAACACTTGGGCGCGGTCATGTAGCCACTTCGTCCAGATGGGTAGGCCAGCCAACAGATGTGGCCATGTTGGACATGCTTGACAAATTTGAAGAGCATGACATACGCGACTCTGTAGGACCTCGAGCGACCGAAACACCCTTCAGCTCGGACAGAAAATGGATGGGAGTGACGATCGGCTCTGACGCAAAGGGCGACAAGGAGTACGCATACATGAAAGGTGCGGTGGAAAAGGTCCTTACCGCGTGCAGCACGTATCTCGACAAAGATGGTAGGGAGATTGTTCTTGACTCGGCCAGGCGTCAGGACGCCCTAGCGGCCGCGGATTCGATGGCATCAAAAGGCCTCCGAGTCTTGGCCTTTGCTAGTGGACAGGTGTCACGGCCCTTCAGAGGCCGCTTGGGACAAAACGGCTCTAGAACGGCTACACCCGGTTCTGACAATAGCAGTGACAACTCTGCCCCAATCTCGAATGAAGAAGTTTATCGAGATTTGACGTTCGCCGGTTTAGTCGGTATGAGCGATCCGCCGCGACCAGGGGTCAGTCGCTCGATAAGAAGACTCATGCGGGGAGGTGTCAAAGTTATTATGATTACGGGGGATGCCGAGGCAACAGCGCTCGCCATTGGCAAGCAACTTGGCATGAATGTCGCTGTCGCCAGTCAACACTCCAGCAGCCAAGGCACTGTGCGTCCTGTTCTTCGCGGCGATGAGATCGACGCCATGTCCGACGAAGATCTCGCCGTGGCTATGCAACACACGACGATATTTGCCCGAACAAATCCTGATCACAAGATGAAAATCATTCGAGCCCTGCAGTCTCGTGGCGATATCGTCGCCATGACTGGAGATGGTGTCAATGATGCTCCCGCCTTGAAAAGGGCTGATATCGGCATATCCATGGGCCGGCACGGCACAGACGTGGCCAAGGAAGCTGCAGACATGATCCTGACGGACGATGACTTCTCAACCATCCTACACGCCATCGAAGAAGGCAAAGGCATCTTCAACAACATACAAAACTTCCTTACGTTCCAGCTCAGCACAAGCGCTGCCAGCTTATCGCTCGTCCTCCTATGCACATTCTTTGGGTACAAAACACCGTTAAATGCGATGCAAATTCTCTGGATCAGTATGTTTTCCCGTGTCCATCTTGTGTTACGTTGATATCTAAAGTCGTATCATTGCTAACTACTAAAACCCAGATATCATCATGGACGGCCCTCCAGCGCAATCTCTCGGCGTCGAAAAAGTCGATCCAGACGTCATGAACCGGCCGCCGAGGCGACGCAATGACGCAGTACTCACCAAGGCGGTCCTGACGCGTGTTTTGACATCAGCCGCCATTATCATGATAGGCACGATGCTCATCTACCGCCATGAAATGATGGCAGATGGACAGGTGACAAGACGAGACACGACCATGACGTTCACGTGCTTTGTCTTCTTCGACATGTTCAACGCGCTAAGTTGTCGGTCAGAGTCCAAGTCCATTTTCAAGGGAGAAATGGGGCTTTTTGCAAACAACTTGTTCAACTGGGCGGTGTCTCTCAGTGTCGTTTGCCAGTTGTTGGTCATATACATGCCCTGGCTTCAGGAAGTGTTCCAGACGGAATCGATTGGGCTTGGAGACCTCTTCAGGTTAGTGGTCCTCTGCAGTTCGGTGTTTTGGGCAGACGAATTGCGGAAGCACTTGAAGTACGGAAGAAGGCGTTTGGGGAGTAGCGGATATAGTCAGGCTGTTTGATTTGTGTTTGTCTTCTTCAGTTCCCTTTGTCGTCCAAGAGACCGGGGTGGGATGGTGGTTCTTCTTCTTCTTCTTCTTCTTCTTCTTTTCGAAAATACTTAGGTTGGGAAACAATTCATTCAATGGGTGGTCGATGGGTCTTTCGTTTGGCTCAGCTCACACATTTAGACGCTGTATCGCATTTACAGAATATAAAGCATAGCAGACATAGATGGCACTTTTGGAGCAATCGGATCGGTGGGTGTAATATACGATAGATGCTGTGGCCTCAAATGCCAGCCAACAACGGACGCAAGTTGATCAATGACCCAGCCCATTATTCAGAAGGAAGGTACTTTTCCAACCGTTGAAATTGATCAATGCGTCCTTCAAGGTGGTACAGAGCAGACGGTTTCTGGATATTGAACGTCGTCGAATGTGGCCCCACGAATCACGATCACCAAAGCTGCCACGCGTGACGCAGCAAGCTCGGCCCACTTTCCAACATCATCATCACTGATCAGTGATCACTATTATCCTCCTTCTCAAACCCCAACATCACCGCTCCTCAAGGTCCAGGCTTACTCCAGCAGCAGCGTCGAAAAGAAAACCGGGAGCTATGCGCGCCTCCCGGCCACATCTCCTCGTCGCCAATGTCTGCCCTCAAGAACGGAGCAGCCCATCGCGCTAGCCTCCGCGATGGCAAGCGCCCAGAATCGACGACAACCGCGTCGCCCCTCAGCAATGTCACCAACACAGCCGATTTACGAGCTGCGCTGCTCTCCTTACACAACCGAGAATCCACCATAACAGCCCGTCTCGATTCCCTCCTCGCCTCACAGCCCGACCTGACGCGCGATCTCGGCCGACTGGACCTCCTTCGAGCTGGGCTCGGAGCACAAGCCATTGCCGCGCGATCCATCAACAATGACATGCTTTCTTCCGCGGCCGAAACGGCCGGCCGGCTCAGCAATAGGGTGAAGGAGCTTGACTTGGAAAAAAGCCGCGTGGAAGACACACTAGGCGTCGTGGAGCAGGTCGCCGAGCTCAAGGCTTGCGTGAACGGTGTGGTAGGCTCCATGGGCGCCCCGCAAGACTGGGAAGCAGCCGCGGGATATCTGTTTCGAGCGAGCAAAGTGCCCGAGGAGATTGCTCAAGGCGCTTTCGCTGCGGGCATAGTACCCAGTGCGGAGGTTCCGGATCCTCCCTGGGTGACCTTGGAAAACTCTAGAGAGTCTCTCTGCGGTCTCTTTCTGCGTGAGTTTGAAAAAGCAGCTGGGGATGGCGATGGTACCAAGGTGACGCGGTTTTTCAAGTTATTTCCCATGATTGGGAGGGCGGATGTCGGATTGGATGTATATGGGCGCTACGTCTGTCAGGGGGTCGCTGGGACGGCCCGCGCTACATTGAAGGACAGTGTGGGCGGGCAGAACAGGAAGGAGGGATACTTCTACTCGAATGCTTTGACGAAGCTGTTTGAGCATATTGCGCAGATTGTCGATTCACATGGCGGGCTTGTGGAGCGGCATTACGGTGTGGGCAAGATGGTCAGGGTCATCGAGCGGCTGCAGATGGAGGCTGATGTCCAAGGGGGCATTATCCTCGACACGTGGAGCGACGAACGAGGTGTCGACAGGAAGATTACCGACATCAAAAGCTATCCGTTTTCGTTCTTGGTGCAGAGTGTCCTGTCACAGACTCCCAGGAGTGGTACGCCTCGAATCAATTCTCCGTCTTTGGGAGGCAACAACCCGCGATTAAGCGAGGATGAGGGTGTCAATATGAAGGAGGTGGATGGACTGCTCAGTGAGATTGCGGTCATGCTCGGCCGATGGTCTGCATACACCCGGTTTCTGTCAGGCAAATGCATGGTAAGTCCCCATCTCCAAGCAAGTCGGCCTTTCTTGTCAAGTTAGCCTGTGGCTCAGATCTTAATTTGTTTTTCTGCCAATCATGATGGCAATAGGATGCGAATTCTGAAGACCCTTCTCTGGTTCTGCCAGGCTTGCTGGTGAAATCAAATCTCTATCGCAAGGTTTCAGCGAAACTGGCCACGCCCTACAACACTATGACAACTTTCTTCTTTCGGAGATCGGTAGAGAAGGCTTTCCAGTTGGACGAGTATCCTACCGGACTATCTCTAAGCTTGAATAGGCCTGTCGAGGGGAGTCCGCCATTCATAATCACCGCGGTGGATGATGTCATGTACATTGTGAACAACGTGATCCAAAAATCTCTATCAACATCACAACGGGATGTTGTTTCATCGGTGCTACCTACAGTCGGCCGAGTATTGAGCTCAGACTTCATTGGCATGATTCAACGCAAGATGCGCGATGAGTCGTATCCAAAGCCCGCCATACACGAGGGCCTACCTCCAGCGGACAAGATAATACAGTTCATGGTGCTCATTAACAGCCTGGACAAGTCAAACGAGTACCTGAGCAGGATCATCGGCAGCCGCATCACCATTGTGACGGAGGGACCAGAAATTAACACTGTAACATTACAAGAGTCCTTGCAAGAGTCTTTCCCCTTTGGAAAGGACGTCATATTTGTGGCCAAGTCACTACATGCTCTCGAAACAGGCTTCGTCGCGAGCTCCACCGAACTGCTGAACGAAGGCATCCAAGTTCTCTTCACGCAAGTCGTCAAGCTTCGCCTCCGACCCGTCATCAGCGAGACGTTTCGCGACGCCGATTACGCCCTTCATGAAGAAGATATCCATGAACTGGCGCAAATAAACGACGAAGACGAAACGCAACTCCTAGATCAAGTTCGCCGGCGGTTCGAGCACGGCTGGGACCAACTGATGAAGCCCATCGCGCGGATCATGACCCCCAGCACGTTCAGTACCCTGCTCGACCTGACTGCGCGGCACTTATCGCGCATCCTGGAGAAGAAGATCCTGACTTATGTCGGCAAGACGAGTCCATTTGGCGTGGTCCGTATCGAGAGGGACTTTACCAGTATTGTGGATATCGTGTCTAGAGGGAAGTACAGTGTCCGGGAGGCGTTTGGCAAAGTCACGCAGCTTCTCATGGTGGCGAACATGGAGGATGACGAATGGGAGGAGCTCTCGGGGAGTGATGAGGGTGGCATTGACTGGATTTTGACGGCGGAGGAGATGAGGAAGGCGAGAGGGCTTGTGCGGGCGCAGATATAGAGCGACATTTAGCCGGACGGTTGGGAGACTTGGGACAGATTTTATCGATTTCTGGTGGTTGGGCTTTACAATCCACCTGTATGGAGGAAATTACGTGTAAATTACAGTGTAAATTACGTCTGACCTTTGTGATTTACACATTTGGCCCGTCGCCGTCTGTGTAGACCAATCACAAGCTGCGCCTTCCAATAGACTCCATCGTGATTCGTGACCACCAACTCCGAACTCGTGATGCTGAAAACAACCTGCATATGAACGCATCGCAATCGTCGTTAGAATATGTAATACTTCACTTTTTGGAATGTTGATTGACAGCCAGAGCTTCGCTCTACTGTCACAGCTCTAATCCACTTACTTTTGAAGGGCCAAGAGGAACACGCCGTTGGCTGAAAATACTGATGGTTTGTGTGGTGGTTTCCATTTGGCAAATGCATAGTTTCCAACAAACCCTTCTGGAAACACCTAGATGCATCATACGACGCCACCAGAACCTTATTTTGAGTACGAAATATCTTCAATTTCTACATTTTGATGATGAACGCATGTCTGAGTATTTTCTAGCCTCATGAATCGGACTGCCTTTCCAAAAAATAACATTGAAAAAGATATCGTCGCTCGTATATAGGGTAGCTACGGATGAAGCGGCGACGGCGACGAACTTCGATTCCGACACCGACAAGCACGGAACCATGATGGCATAACGTACTTTGATCGCGACTGAAAACATCTTATCCGACCTATGTGTAATATATCTTTATGGACCAGAATATATTTTGGGACCAGAACGCAAATGAAGGCGGAGATGTGCAGCGAATTGTGAGGTCGAGTGCCGGCACAGCAAGGCAATTACAACGGGTAAAACATACATATACTATGATATCTGCCTCGCATTCAACAACAGCACCTTCGGTGCTAAGAAATGGGCTTGTGGTCTAGGGGTATGATCTTCGTTTCGCACCTGTGAAAGTTCGTCTGAACTATCAGTAATAGTTGCCTATGAATGGTCCCGGGTTCAATTCCCGGCGAGTCCATCTTTTTGCGGGTCAGCTCGCTGTGCTTTTTGCCCCCGCATGTACATAGCCATCCCCTTAACGGTCATAACGCTCACTTCAGGTCACTGACAGGGGGTTGCAGCCAATCTCGTCGCAGCATAATGAGGTGTACATAGGTCCTACCGCAAAATTGGCGCAAAGCTAGAAGTACCGGGAGTTTTCAAACGACAAAAAGCTACATCGGACGGGAACAAATATTTTTCCATTTATCTATGTCACTCGAAGTCACGACCGTCGAGCAGGGGGGGTGTGGATCGCGTGACCTGAAGTGAGCGTTATGACCGTTAAGGGGATAGATCATAGCCCCTCCTCTAAAATCCATCCATGATCCCATCTCATGACTCTACGTGTGCACCTACTCTCTCTCTGTTCAGTGTTCACCCATTTCGTAAATCGCCAGGAACTTGATTCCAGCAAGAGAGGGGCAAAGAACATCTCGTCGTCCTGGATGTGTTCCTGACTGTCCGACACACGCGATGAGAGCTGTTGCGCAACTTGCGCATACACATGCATCTCTTTCATAATACCCGCGCTCCTCCAAAACGTCAGTGCGACTCACTCAAAAGTTCAACCTCAAGAGTCAAGGGCCTGATTCAGAACAGCTGAGAGTTGGCAAAAGATAGGGCTTCGTGAGCCCTAGCTATGCTGATTTGTGGGCCATTGAGCAACTTTGTCAAAGTTTGGCTGTTTGCGCTGTGTGTATCTTTCTTGTGATTATCGATTGACCAAACGATTTACGCTCTGCCTCTTACTCGTTTCGTTCACCACGCGGATCCAGCCAACTCCTATCATTATGCCTGAGCTCCGCCTCTTGGTCCTTTGTACTATCTTGGACTGGGCAGTCCATACCGATGACCTCGACAATACCGAAGAGCTTGCCGACAACCTCGAAGACGTCCTTTTGGCTTGGGCTCTCCTCCAAAAGAAGAAGGCAGAACGGGAACAACAACAAGCCATCGACGAAGATGAGGCCTCACGCGATCCCGACAGCCTTGGAGGCGGCGCCTGCAGACCGCACGTTGATAGGGCACACGCTGTAATGAGGAGGCTCCTTGCCGCCTCGGATGATGACTTCAAGGTCATCTGCCGCATGCGCAAAGACGTGTTCAACAAACTTGTCTACTGGATGCGAACTAACACCACAATTCGTAATACTCGCTACCGAGTTGAGCTTAAATTGATGGTATACCTATACCTTCTCGCCAGTGGCAAAAGTCAGCGTAATGCCGCCGCGTTCTTCCATATTAGTCAGGCCTCGATACATCGTATAGCCCGCGAATGTAATCGCGCGATGGTAAGTTTACATTGTTATACAGCTGGAACGTTATGTACGTGTTCTGACAAGATGCTGCCAAAGCCGAATGCTACGACCCCGGCGCAATTGGTGCAGTTGATGGGGCGCACATAGGTACCTACATAGATGCTTTCCTTTCGGTCAAGGAACAAGAGGGACTCGCGAGGAACCTGAGATGTGCGGGCGCTTCACATATAATGGCCGGTGCCGAGAGTTCTCAAAACGACTCCGGCCTCTTGGTACAAGCATGTTGACGAAGCCTCAAGGTGCCTGATGGCTGATATTATCTGGCTGTAGCCTTAGGATTGGGAAGCAATCGCGTTGGCTTCCTTACGTCCGTGCGAGGCGACGTGCATTATCACTTACAGGAATTCAGCTGACTTGAACTACGACCGACAATGAGACCGGACTACACAACACTCGGTACTCATATCCTTACGTATTGTCATTGAGATCGCCTTTGGTCTTCTCAAGCGCCGTTGGAAGACCACATGGGCGCCGGAGCATGCCTTCCCCTACGGCGTTCCGATTATATACGCCCTTACAGCACTCCAAAACCTATTGCTTCAGAAGGTCAATTACCTGACAATCTTGCATGATAGAATACCTAGTTGATGAGTCTATACGGGGGCCTATGTGCCTGACTCGTCACCGCGATTGGGCTGATACGAATTGCACAAAAAAGCGAGGTCCTGAGGTCAGATACACAGTTGAGAAGTTAAGCAGGTTTGGGTGGATGATCGTTTTTATAATGGCAGTGCGGGCTAGGCAGACCATCTGATCAATCGGTATAGTATGCCGTACATAGTGATTTACTATGCTCCAATACATAGGTAGTGTGGGCAAATCACCTTACATAGTAATCTGTGATGACCATTTTACTTCTCAATTGAAAACAGAACGCTTTACATATACTAGATAACTTCCCACACTCGTGATCAATGGAAAGTTACAGTTATAAATACAGGTTTGGAACAAAAATCCCCGAGCACTGCTTCCAAGTTTCATTGATGGAAGCCGAAATCAAGATGCGTCATTTGATGGCGTTCCGGCTTGCTATGCTATCTTCAATCAGAGAGGGTATCACTTCCACGTTACGCCATGGACTGTGCTGGAATTTTAACTGGAAATACGCCAAAAGACTAATCCCCTGTGTATATACCGAGCTTCTTTATCCAGGCCTGTTTTAGCACATCTGTATCCATTGCAAGCCATATAACTGGGTTGCTAGTTGGGTCCCTTGCCAGCCATTGAACAATAGACATGCCTGGACCAACGCAATATTTCTCCGCGAATTTAAGTGCATCTCGTACAGCCAGCTCCATCTTTGGAATCTCGGGGTTTGGCGTCTCATGCCTCGGCCTCTTGTTGCGAATAGAAGTAAGCAACCCAATGATTTCATCAAAGTTGACACTAGACGCGGCTCGTTTTGATTGACCTCGCGACTCATCGCTCGCCTGTGCCGGTATTGTTGATGATAAAGCTGAGCTTGCAGCCACCGGATTTGGATTATGTATACGAGCGAATACGGCCGCCACAGAGTCCTCGAATTCGTCATCGAGATCGGAGCTCGCGGCAGAGTGTGGTTCGGTGCTTTCCCACGGCCCTGGAGGGGATCGTGATACATCGCGAAAATATTCTTCTGCTTGCGATTCGTCGGCTATGCCTCCAGCCCTCTCTGGGCTTATTCCGTTAACGTTTTGTGTCTCGTTGGTTGGTCTGTCTGGTGGGGGTACATCTCCAAAGACCTCATCGTAGTGGTCCATGTGAAAGGTATCGCGGCATAATAGGCCACGCTTGGTTACCCTTTGCATGGCTGATCCATGCTTTGATATGACGAGGGTTCTGGCCTCGGGTGTATCAAAAATAATTTTGCCCGTTTTTCTATCGCCATGACAACCAGGTTCGTCACAGGCCATATACCAATATTTGTATAGGTGGGCCAGGTCGTCAATCTTGTTACGCAACCGCTTCGACGTCCATATAGGCGGATTAGATGGGTGGGATCTCCGAAAGGTTTCCGCGATGGACTCATATACGCGACTAGCAGTGCGGTCCTTTGAACAGAGGGTCCTATTACGGCGCGCCTCCAGGAGCTTTTCGAGAAGCTGAAAGGTTTCGTCCCTGGACCAGGAGGCTAATGTTCGTGTTTTCGGATCGCGAAGAAGCTGCGGGACATTGATCGCTTGTGTGCGCGACATTGTGTTAGATGATGTATGCTGACTTCTGCTAGATTCTACAAGTTCCGCAGTAGGTACTCGTAGGCACGTTACACGTACCTATGATTGACAGAGCTGTACCAATGGCACTGTAAGAAATCTCTAAGAGTACTGTAGATCTCAAGGTGCTCCACTATTTGGAGCTGATTCGGAATTCATGAAGTCCCTGACCCTGACTGTCTCATTCGGAGTCTGAGTCATCATTGATCAATGATACACTCGAGGCTTCTCAAATTTCTATGAAACCTACACGATATCCCGCCGAACCGGCTTGCAAACGAGACCCCTTCGCAACAAGTATGAGTCTCTTTCGTTTGCTACGAATGCCGGATTCCTCGCCCATTTCCCGGAGCTAGGTCTACGCGAGATGGGATATCGCCTAGATCTCTCGAGGGGCAAGTCAACTGGTGTTCTCGCGACGACCATGCTACTACCCGGGGTTCCTTTCTTTACCGCGAGATTGAGTACGAATCGTGCCAAGAACACGAAGAACACTTTCCGTCTTTAACCTCCGTTCGGGAATCCGATACCTATCATGATATCCCGCCGAATAGAGGTCTTCTCCCGGCCCGTAGATACGTTCTCCGCGGCTACTCTCGCCGAACGCCTCCGCCTTCTTCCGCCCTTTCGGAATCTGACTACGGGCTGTTGACTACGTTTGCGAAAGCTATCGAAGAGAATATCCCTTTCAAGAGTGTCTACGGTGCTCCCGTCGTTCGATAAGCCGGCTCAAACTCAATGGAGCCGGTATTTGTCAAACCCGCCGCGCCGATGAGGGCTCCGAAGTCCCCCGATTCTCCTCCGAAAACAACCTCGACTCCGGAGGGGTACCGACGCATCTCGAGCAACTTACGGACATCGAGGAGATTCTTATCGCCCGCGTACAAACCGCCGTAAACGTCTTTCAAGTACGCGGCGTACAATTTCAGTACCGCGTGCACGCCGCCCACTTTGTAAAGGATACCCCTCGCCTTTACGCAAAGCTACCGTTACTCCCTCGAGACGCCGGAGTTTTATTTCTTCGCCCGCGCGACCTAAGGACCGGCGAGCTCTTTTTCTTTAAGGGAATGTTTACCGTATGGCAGTCTGTTGTAACTTGTCAAAGCGTGGCTTGACTTTCTACGCCAAAACCACCCCGGATACGTGGACCTCAAAATCGATAACGCCGCCCTAGCCGCGCTCCCGGTTGACGGCGACGTTCTCGACGATCTACCTACCCAAATTGAAGAGCAAAGTAAGCTTTACATACTCTCTTCCCGCCCCCTCTCCCCTCCCCCTTTCTTCCTCTCCGCCCTACCCCCTACCCCCGGGTACTAGGTACCTCTAACTTAACGTAGACGAGGTACGAGAGGCTTTCGAGGACCCGGAATCCGGACAGGGACGGCACCTTCTTAAATCTGTCATACGGCAGAGTACGAAGATTAAGGGTACGCGGGCGTATTGGGGCAACCAAAGGCATGAACTACGTCTGCGCCCCCGGGGCCCCGAGCCTTTTCATGACCGCGAGCGCCGCGGATCTACACTGGCTTTCTCTACTACTCCAAGGAGCGTAGGAGTCTTCGGGGTCCAAAGAAACCAATGTGCGTGTACACTACCGCGTCCTTGAAACTCATAGCGAATCCAATAGTCGGTGTATCCGAACTTCTCCTTGAGAACAATACGGAAGCAGGAATCTAGCCGCTCTGTAGCTAGATGTGGGTCCTCTCGTAGGAACTTCCGGGCAATCTTTTTCCGTTGTGTCGAATCCGCCTTCTCCCACGCATCGTCATAATCCAACGGCTAGATTCCTTCATCGGTATTGTTCTCAAGGAGAAGTTCGGGTACACGGACTATTGAATTCGCTATGAGTTTCTTGAAGGACGCGGTAGTGTACATGCACATTGGTTTCTTTGGACCCCGGAGACTCCTACGCTAGATCTCAGTAGCGAACAGAGTCGGAACGACTACGCGCGCTTTTGGGGACTATACCTGACGGCGATAACCCCCGATCCGATGCGGGTAGCCGTAGGCGGCCGCGGCTACGGCACATAGCGCTATCCAATCTAGGGCTAGTGAGGTACGGAACGATCTTGAGTTTCTCTCCGATATCGTTAATCGGGTACAAAAGCACAAGCGTAGCGATATCGATTGTCCACGCCGCCGTAAAGGACAGAACCCCGAGAACGATTAGAAGTATGTACTGTCGATTCTACTTCCCGCGAGACCTTATCGACACGGCGGAACTCTCTACCTGGCGGAATCCCCGGTACCCGATGTGTTGCGCTAAGTCAAACGATACCGCGATGAACCATTATAGCCCTTTGGCAATTATGGCGTGGCGCGCGAACATGGACACTACGCCGTGTAATTCGATCCGGGTTGCCCTCGATTACATTGAAGTATTGTACGAAGGCGGAGGTCCCGACGGCGTCCTATACAGATATAGCTAAGAGTATCCTCCCGCATGTGTCGGATTCGAGACCGGTTGTCTCCTCGCGGCGAAGCTCCTTAATAAGCTTCTTACGGGGCGGGACTGGTCGGCACAAGAAGTATGCTATTTCCTACCCGACCTTCCACTCGTAGAGAGGGTTCTCGGGTTGTCCTTACTCTCGATTGCCGGACCGAACAGGATCGAGACGCCGTAGAAGACGTACCGGATACGAACCGGCAATTTACGCGGCCGAGGAGAAGTCTCTACGTTAAGTATCTCGAACGAGACGTAGAGTACGAGGCTACTACATTGTTTACCTTCCTGGCCCGGCACAATACGAACCGTCCGCAGCCTCAAAAAACTTGCCGACGAGGTCCGCGACCGGATTCTCTGTTATGTTCCTCGCTACCGTTTGGATCCGACTATGCACAAACAGGACGAATACAAGAACCTACAGCCCAGACCTTTGATTACGTATTCCTATGCATCAGCATTGTTACATTGTTCTTTCCTTTATTGATCACACCGTGGTACCTGACGTTCCCAAGTTCCAACACTCGCTTATCGTCTACGGTCTTTAAGGTAGTAAGGTACCTGTAACGGATCGTGAAGTAGGAGAGACTCAAGACGCTCTATTAATCACTTTAAACGAGGACTAAAAGCTAGAGAGGGAAGGAAAGAAAGAAAGAGAAAGACTGGAGTCCCTGCTGGTTTTGACCATACGGCTGGTCGTTCTGATCAAGCGAGTGCCAAGCCGTATGTGTGAATCGCCCGCTTCATCAGGCAGGAGCGAACGTACCCAGCAGCTGCCAGCGAGCTGCGATACCGTGGCAACGGCTGTCGAAGCGATCCTCACAGTACCTATAAAGTCCTGCACCACTGCCATACTTGTTTGACGTTCTCTGCCATGACAAAAGCCACGACAACTGGAAATCGCAAAAAAATGTGCCAACTTGACACAGCACCAGATAAATTCGGCAGCTTTCACAGAAAAAAGGGGCGCCATACTTGTTTGACGTTCTCTGCCATAAAAAAAGTTCGACGCTCAAATCCAAACAATGTGCAACCTCGACAAGCTCTCGGCCAGGTTTGGCAACACGATACAAACACTGAGAGGTGCAGACTGCGGGAAGGCAACCTGCAAGCACTCAAGCAACTACAAGCCGCCACCAAAGGCAGCACCCCCGAAGCGGACCAAGCGGGCCAAGCGGGCACAAAAACCCGGGGGTCCGGGTCCGGCCGCCAAGACAATTGCCCAGATCCAAGAACACGTTGCTCAGGTGAAAGAGGAGCAGGAGAAAGAAGGGACAAAGAGTAATGGGGGGGCAGAATGACTGGCTTTGTATTACCCATCATCATGCAGTTCTGCATGAGTACAAAAGTAAAGTAGGTTGACTCTTTGTACAACTATGGCGAATCTGCGTTTATTGGTAAAGCTGAACTAATTTACGACGATTACTGAAAGATGAGGAAGCTTTATATACGCCAAAGTTCGGGGGGGAGGGGGGGGGTTTGTGAAGGGAGGGGGGGTTTGTCTTTACTGAGCTATCGGGGCAGGAATAACAACATCATGATGACGGCTTCAATCTCAGATGGTTGTACAGGGGAAAATTGTTTGCAGGTGAGGATCAAAGGTGAAGAAGTTGATTGAAGGAGCAACTACCTATCTAGAATCTAGAACGGGAGAGATGCGGGGTAGATATGAGGTATCAGAGGCACGATCCATGACGAGAACACTGTAGACGCACTTCGTATATCTTTAGCGGGCGCAAATGCTTCATACATGAGAAAAATGTCGTTACATACAAAGCTTCATGGGATGTTGCCAGATGGAACAGATGGAAGTGGTCTGTTGAGAATTGAAATCAGATGCAGGGGACGGATGGTCACGTGTACGACAAAATATCACCGGTCGCGGCGGTTCGGGTTCCTGCATAACTTACCTAATAGACATGTAATATAAATGGCTTTCAACAACGGGCGCGCGAGATGGACCACACCATAGATTCAAGGACAAGTCATAGGCGCCTAACCTTGTCGGTGCGCAAGCCCTTGTCGCAAAATGACTCCGTGGCAAGCTTTTGCAACACACAAGCTTGTCAATTTCTTCGTGAGTACCTAATAAAGGGCAGCGGCGCGCCCCCCAATAGTGAGACTTCAGCGCTGCGAGTCCGCACTGGAAGGACAGTCATGAGGGCAAGATTGATGATGGACTCAGCCAATCGCCTCACGAGTCACAATTCAACGTCGATGATCATACAGCCCCCTCTTCTATAAATGTCCTGCGATTTTTCAGGCGACACGAGAACGACACGAACGAGCCGACAGGCGAACTGGACTTCACTTCACCAGGGCGAGGTCAACAGGGCAATCCTGCGAGTGCTCTCGCCGTACACGATCACAATCCATTTGATACCTAGGAGGTACCTCTAGGTGCTGATGGCTTTATGTAAGTCCAGGGCAGATGAGGAGAGTTATATTGTTACGGCTTCAACAGCCTTGGCTCAAAGACCACCTATCCGCCTTCAGCGCTCAAAGCCAGCTTCACGATGAGGCGGATTAGGCAGCTAAGCCAAGCAAATTAGCTAGCCAAAGAAGTTTGCTTGCTCCTCTAGACAATCTTGGGGAACTCTTGCCAACGGCAGCCGCAGGTAACGCAAAAGGAGGACGGCCGTAGGGAAATGCCCTTAAAATGATAGTCATCGAGATAAGCCATTCACGGTGAATTCACAGTCGCGATGGCCTCATTGCCTCAGGGACGATGCATGCCTTCTGTACGAAGCTGTCGCCCTTGACGGACTTGTTGGTACTAGGTAGGCACCTATAAGATCATTGGGTTTGATTACAATAGCCAAAACGGCAGGAAGTAAATGTACGGCTGTTTTTGGTCGGGTCGGCAGGGATATCCGATTCCTCACAGCGTATGCTACCCATCTCAGGGCATGAACGCCCGTGTGACACCCGCCCCATCAGAGCA
>SRQL01000366.1:0-27780 GCA_018360575.1 Claviceps sp. LM454 group G7
GGATGCCTGCGGCAGGCTGCCGCCTGCGGCGGAGGGGGCGACTGCGTCGCGGCGGCGCCAATCGTGGTTGCGGAATTCCGGTTTTAAGTCACGTGGCCGTAAAAAAACAGCGGATTTCGGTGCTCCGCTTTACCTCCAATATTATTATAGACGAGATACCTACTTCCGTCGCGGCCCTACGCTGCGCTTCGGGGCGACGGAAGACTCGCCTCGCTTCGCTTCGGGTTGGAGAGAGTCGCGGATGGTATGGCGGTTCAGCGCGACATTTGCGGGACGCGCAGGTGCCCTCCGGGGGGATGACTGCGGCTGGTCTGGGGGATTCTAGGGGCCCTTCACAGAGCGCGGGATGGCGGGCGACTGCGTCGCCGCCGCAATGGGTTGCCTCAGTTAAATCGCAATCGCACGGAGTAAGCAATCAGGACAAAACAAAAGCGGGCAGGCAGCGCGGGATGGGCTCATGTTGGTGCACACTGCAACTTATTATTCCTTTCCGAACAGAAATACTCCCTTCAACTTCAAAAAAGCGAGAGTTGGGTTGGAAAGTGAGGTTTGCGGATGGTACGGCGGTTCAGCGCCAATTGTACGGGGCGACTTTTTGGCAGGACCGAAAAGTGCGAAGCTCAGATTGTGGAAAAAAACGAAAGTGCCCGGGACTTTTTTCTTCCGGCTCAGCACCGGCGCAGGAAAGTGCGAAAAAAAACGAAAGGGTCCGCTTTTTCGTAAATCAGCGGATTAGGTTAGCGGCTCCGCAATTGTTCCAACCTTATTATAGATAACTCTTGGGTCCTGACTCCTGACTCTTGAGCCCGAGGGAAAAGTCCTGTGGCGCAAATACGATATGCATGATGCACGTTCAACTAGGTACGAGAGTCCGAAACCAACATCTTCAAGTTGAGCTCGTCAGCTATCAAGGTGCAGGTATGTGGTACCAGCATGCATTTCCCATGGTTGTCTTTGTAAGTGAAGTTGGTTTTACAATAGGTGGGTGGGCAAATCCTTTTGTCACCCGATTTTGGTGCGGGACATGTACCTACATAGGTACCTATGCGATTGACGTTGCGAGTCCGGCTTATCAAGGGCATGAGATGCTCAAGCAGCACTGAGTAGGGGATGGTGAATGCGTCGCTGAGGGACTTGATAAGGGAATAGCATGGCGTGTAGCTGAATATGTACGAGGGTTTGGGAGTGTAGCAGCTTGCCTTGGTTTGGAGGACTTTTTCACATTTGCTGGACGGTTGTTTGGTCGACGGGACCTTCCAATTTCCAAAGGTTCCAGGGACTTAAAAAACGGATGCCCTGGAAATCCTTGGCGTAGACGGTCGGTCCGTCTGAGCCTAATTTGTGGACTCGGCTTCTCGGTTCTCGGCTCCTGTGTTTTTGGACCATTTCCAGTCATCCGGCTTGTGAACACTGAACACTGAAGAGAGAAGTTGGGGGACAAGTTACAACCTTGTTCGTCGGTTTGGCCTGTAGTTTTTCGTTCAAGTTTCTCTGTTCGGTAACGGTTATTAACCATCCGTCTACCCCTCATTTGTTCATCGCGCCAACATCACCAACGAACGATCGTTTCATTGAGAAGATTGGTGGCCAGTGCAGATGTGTATCATAAATCCAAAAGTACAGGGCACGTGTCACGTGAGGCACTCCGGATCGGGAACACAACGCACACAGGTGGAGAAGTCTCTGGCACATCCCTTCAGACCAGTTCTTCTCCTATCTTTGAATACGATCACCATTGAAATCCTCGTGTAGCAATTCACTACAACCACCCGCGCAATCTCTTAGCTTCGAGAGATTATCTCCACCCCTTGCATTACATTCTTTTTTTTTCTGTTCACGACTCAAATCGGTGTTATCCGAACATTTTCTTGGAACCGAAATCTTGATGTTCAGATCATCGTTCTTTTCATGCGATCAGTTTGTTCAATCAAAGGGTGTGGAGAGTCCTTGGGAGACCGAATTATTGGTTGCTATTGCTTTGCACGCAAGAGAACTCAGGACTCGTCAGGAGGGAAGAAACAGTTATTTGCATGTGAATTCTGGACGGAGATTGTTCCCGCATCGCCGATTCCACACATGGGATATTGAGCCCGTTGGTTCCCACCTAAGACCACATCTACTTCAAAAATGCTCTTACAAGTTGCAGGATCGAGCTGTTCCAGACGAACATAAAGAATCTGATGAAGAAAACTTTGCCGATACTGAGGAGCTGTCTCCCTAACTAAAAAAAAACAGTACACAGAATATAAAAAAAAGACAATCTTCGCAGGATTTTCCGAAATTATTTCTACCTACATATGATACCCGTCTGTCCATCCTACTGTTCAGCTTCACTTGTGAGGTTTCTGTCTTGGGTTGGACCGTCGTGGACCACCCCCACCATGGCCCCGGCGGCGGTGGCCAGAATTGGACCTCGATCTTGTGATCATAACAAGTCGGTGCCAAGTTGACAGACGTTATCGGACTACTGATGACGAAATGGTGGCGTAATCTGGTAGTTGGGGGAATTCGTTGCTCAGATTGTCAATGCACACCACACCGCTTCCATCGCCTTGGAGCCTCAAGTGGTTCACTTCCTCACCTTCCTACGCAGGTATTCTAGCCGCCTTGACACGAATATGGACGCCAGAGGTATGAATTCAGATTACCCAATAGTGGCCAACATTGGCCAAGATTGCTGCTGCCAGGCTCAAGAATTTTCAGTAGGTACCTCATGATTGAACAAGGCCATCTTAAACATGAGATGAGCGTGACTCCTGGCTACTGCACCCTGCTCGAGTGACACAGGTCAAGTAGAAGGGGTAGCATAAAGCACTCAGCCCGCGCTCGGGATATATAATCGAGACAGCCCTCATAGCAGCTTCCCAAAATACAACAAAACGAAAGTTCATTCGATTTCCTTCGTGAACCTCTTCAGGATTTTTCTTCACACGTCGTCCGAGTCTCCTCTTATCTGTACAGCACGCCGTGCTTCCAGGCACAATGGTACGCACTTATATCGTCGCGTCTCTATTGGCAGTCGCGGCCTCAACAGTGGCAACCGACCCCGCATCAAAGCTCGCCAAGTCTGTCCGAGTTCCCGGTGCTTACATTTTTCAACTCGAAGAAGGCCAGGTGAGCTCCCTTTTACTTCCTCACCTCTTCTGCTCATCATTCATGCTCTGGATAGTTCGTTACTTCTCAAGGCCCATTGCCCAACGGGGCTGAGAAGGAGTCTGGTTGGCCAATGTTACGTTCTCACACTCTCTTCTTCAGGATGTATCTGCATTCGAGCAATCGATTACCGGCGATGGCAAAACTCGCATGAAGCTCGAATTTGAGCTCTTCAATGGTCTTTCTTTTCAATTGGACGACCTCAAAACAGCCAAGGAAAAGGTGGCGAAATATGCTGCGATGCCTGCGGTCAAAGCGGTGCACCCGGTCATACTTTACGATATGCCAAATCCCAAAATCGAGTGGATCGCGCCGAAGGGTAGTACTTTCGAACAATCCGGTCTTGCTTCCAGGGCCGAGGGCGGGCCGGACACATTTTCTCCTCACGTAATGACCCAAGTCGACAAGCTCAGAGAAAAGGGAATCACTGGCAAGGGAATCAAGGTTGCCGTTGTTGACACTGGTGTAAGTGTCAATCCGCAAACTCGTCTGAATTGTCAGGGCCTCAATTGATGGGTTTTGCATTAGATTGATTATTTACACCCTGCCCTGGGTGGATGCTTCGGCAAAGACTGTCTCGTCTCCTTTGGGTACGACTTCGTGGGCGATGCCTACACCGGCCTCAATACGCCAGTGCCTGATGAGGACCCAATGGATTGTCAAGGCCACGGAACTCACGTTGCTGGTATCGTCGCAGCCCAGAACAACAGCTTCGGCTTCACCGGCACTGCTCCTGGTGTTTCTCTCGGTGCCTATCGTGTTTTTGGCTGCGTTGGAAATGTCGGGAATGATGTTTTAATCGCCGCGTTTAACAAGGCCTACCAAGATGGTGCCAATATCATCACAGCATCTATTGGCGGTCCAAGTGGTTGGGCCGAGGAACCTTGGGCTGTTGCAGTTTCTCGAATCGTTGACAAGGGCGTGCCATGCGTTTTAGCTGCCGGTAACTCGGGCAAAGTGGGCATCTTTTATGCTAGCACTGCAGCTAATGGTGAGCATGTTTCCGCCATCGCCTCCTTCGACAACGCGCAGCCACCATACTTCTTGTATCTGTCAAAGTACCAGGTCGATGATGGTCCTGAACAATCGTTTGGTTATGAACGCACCGCGGCCTCCGATTGGGATGGTGTTAACCTCCCCGTCTGGGCAAGTAGCCTTGACCCTACGATAAAAAATGATGCCTGCACTCCTTTCCCCGCCAACACCCCAGATTTGAGCAAGTATATTGTCTTAATGCGCCGTGGAACCTGCAATTTTACCGACAAGATTCAAAACGCTATGGCTAAAGGCGCGAAGTACGTGCTTGTGTACAACAATGGCCACGGTACTATCGAAATCGATGTCAGCCCTATCCCTCGAGGCGCTATCACTGCGGTGTCTATGATCGATGACAAGACTGGAGAAACCTTTATCAAGGCTCTCAAGGACGGCAAAAAGCTTACTCTCAAAATGGTTGGGCCAGAAAATGCTGAACAATGGGTGGGAACTGAGAATAATACCGATACCGGTGGCGCCGTCAGCCCGTTCTCCAGCTGGGGTCCGACGTTCGAGATGGACGTTAAGCCTCAGTATGGTACTATTGGTGCCAACGTTCTTTCAACGTATCCCCGAGCCATTGGCAATTATTCTGTTCAGTCTGGCACTTCCATGGCCTGCCCCCAGGCCGCCGGTATCATTGCCTTGATTCGCCAAGTTCGAGGCGCCATTTCTCCTCAGGAAATCCAAGACCTTCTCTCTAGCACCTCGAACCCCCAATTGTTCAACGACGGAACCAAGTTCTACGACTACCTTGCCCCTGTTCCACAACAAGGCGGCGGTCTCGTCCAGGCTTACGATGCCGCCTATTCGACTGTTCTACTTTCCCCATCCGGCTTATCCTTCAATGACACCGACCATTTTGCGAAGAGCCTTAACTTCACGCTTCGCAACACTGACAAGGAGCCAGCAACATACAACATAACGCACAGGTCTGCTATCACCATGTACGCTTTGGCCAAGGATTCCATTAACGTGCAGGCGTTTCCTAACGAGGCCGTTCATGCTGCTTCCACACTCCAATTCAGCGATACCAGCATCACCCTGGGCGGTGGCGAGACCAAGACTATCGGGGTCTCCGCTACTCCTCCAGAGGGCCTGGATGCCAAACGTCTCGCCTTGTGGTCCGGCTACATTATTATCAACGGCACTGACGGGGCGTCGCTCTCCCTTCCATACCAGGGCTTGACAGGTTCCCTGCACGAACATGTGGTTCTGGGGTCTAATGAGACTTGGATTTCCGAGTCCACCGACCCTCGCTCCATCCCTATTCCAGTTCCCTCCAACACGACATTCACCCTCCCCAAGCCTGGAAACGCTAGACCAGGCGACCCTCTGCCCCAGCTCTCCATTCAGCTCGCGCTGGGCTCCCCCATGATTCGCGCTGACATTGTCTCCCTCAGCCCTGATCCCAAGAACGAAACCCTGACGCATGAAGTCTGGGGCGTCAAGACCATTGGTCAGCCACGCAACTTTCCTGCGCTGTGGAATCCCCGTGGACATAACGGCTTTCCTTGGAATGGACATCTGGACTCTGGCAGCTATGCTCCTGCGGGCACGTACAAGTTCGTTGTTCGTGCTCTCCGCATCAATGGTGATGTGAAGAAGGAAGAAGAATGGGATGTGAGCACATCGCCTGCTTTTTCTATTGAGTATCTGTAGATTGGATCTCAGATTTGTTCTTGATGAAGATGGGCGCCGGGGCGGCATTTGCAAGCATGACAACACAACACTCGTTGGTTTAGTGGTGGTGATGAGAGAATAGCACCCAATAATCACGGACTCGAAAGTCGTCGGTCTATTCTTCCATTCTTGACCTTGATATTGGATCATCATAATAAATAATTCAGCAAGGTTCGCAGTGACCCGTACCTGTGCCACTTCTACCTTGGTGACTGGTCTGCTTTTCTCAACTCTCGTCGGGTCCTCGGACCTGTTGCGGTTGCGAATGCATACACAGTGGATTTCTTCAAACATTTGCCAATTCGCTGTCTATCTTGAGCTCCCGGCGCAGCCTCCCGCAAGGTATTTGAGTTTCCAAGGCGAGGATAGCGATATTTGACACCTTTTGGAGCCTAGCCACGTGTACGGGATCATCTATGATCTGGCAGCGGTTTACTCACGAGAAGAATCATGGCTAAGCTACTCTACCGCCATAAAAGATCATTTCAAGGACGACACTGACTCACTGAAGCTTCTGATGAATTCAATTTCCAAGTTCCGAAGCCTGGCTGAATTCAAGTACCAAGGAGACACCACCAAATACCTTACCAACAACTTGCAACTCAATGATGTACTGACCACTATATAGATTATGACGGACTCAGTTGTCCCAAAGCCTTGAGAGGCCGACTCTACCATCTATAAGTATAAGTATAAATACATGAACCTCAGACTAACATGTGGTCTCCTCAATAAATCTCCCCCGCTTTCTGCGGAATGCTCTGAGTGAACAATGTCGTCATGCGCGGCTCGGAGATGATCTTCCGTAACACAGTTCGGAGGTGAGCTCCGTGCGGCGTGCCGCTCCTGTAATGCGAACAACCTCAATGACGCATGCGAATGTCCGTCCACACGTGTGACAATCGGTCCCACACTGTGGCACCACGTCAAACGTTCCGTGGTTCCGTGATATCATATATGTTCTGTCTGAGACGGATGCGAATTTGGCGAGGAACGCGCGGTGAGTCGTGGTAGGTACTGGAGCAGCTCAACATTTTCCTTTTTACTCATGGCGGATCAGCGATGACTGTATTTTGCGTCTTGCATGTCGATATTTCGGTATGAAACCCCAATACACGGCCTACACCGCGCTCCGTCTCGAAGCTAAGCTGATCAAGGGGCATGGATATTGTAGCTTGAAGTCTGAAAAGCGACTAGAAATCATATTTGAAACGTGCGAAGAATCATCAGTGCGCGAAATAATGAGGACAGAAAATTAAGCCTCAAGGCGGCAGGACTTCAGACCTGGCCCATTGTCAGAGAGCTACCTAACGGAGTAAACACGATGAGCGCACCTTATATTTCAGGGCAGACAACTGTACGGAGCAAGTGACATCATGCATCGCAGAGCCTCGACGTCCATTTCGAAAAGAAAAACCCAATGTGCAAAAACGACTCATAACATTAATCACGCAACCCGGCGAGAGACTAGAGTAGGTAGAGCAAGTATCAGCGCACGCCAAGACCCTCTCATGTTCTCCTACGTCCTTTGTCACTTATAAGTTATGAGTCATGACCAGTGGCAAGTCTCATGTAACCTCATAATACAACGTCTGGGCCTCTGAACCACATTCCTCATTTTGACCGTCCTTCGTCACACGATTACCACGCTCTTTCTATTGCCCAATTCTGACAATCCGAGGATCGTCATTATTCGGTGGGCTTAATAAGTACTGTCAGCACAGGCACCGAGGTTCGTCATCATCCCCTCGCGCTTACTGTCAGCGCAAGGCACCCGCTGTGTCTGATTCAGTGGTACGACCACCGTCGTCCTGATATAAAGAGCGATAGAAAACCGTCGCTGGATATTTCCTCATTCATCACACTCCATCCAACAAATTTACTCATACTTCACCATGCATCGGCCGAGAGATTAGGCACTTCCTTCGCTCCATTGGACTTCTAAGCCGCAACCAAAGTGCAACCAGCCTTAGCTGCACGTGCTTTGATACGAATGGATACGAGGAGAAAGTCGCCACTTCGCTTCTCTGAAACGTGTGTTCCAGGGTCATTCTGTCCAGGTCACCACTTCGTGGCAGCTACCCTAAGCGCGCTTCCTGAGTCCTCGGGCAGTGTACAGGTCCAGCCATCGCGGCATCGCCTCCATAGAACCCTCAGGTTCTCGCCGTCTCGGCTTCCAGTCATGACTCCGTCGAGGAGTCACACCGGGCCGTCCACCACCTCTTGACTGGTGACACGCGGAGGTCGTCGATGCTGCCATCCTATATATGATCTTAGTGGCACGGATTCCGATGGCAACTTCCTTGAGACCCGGGAGAAATATTTCCTGTGCTCGACGACGACTCGTACCTTCCGCCGCCGCAGTAGACGACGCTCAGGTGCAATCACATCGTCAGAAAGGGAGGATCCTAATTCCGAGGGGAACATGATCTGGAAAGGAGGAAACCTTCCAATCCAGATTCCGATTATCAAGGCACCGGCATGGATTGGGAAAACTTAAACATCTCGATTCGCTTGCCTGGCCGGACTACCGACGCTTGCTCGACGGACTGTACTTGGCTGCATTTGCTGCTCCCTTGGATATAACAGCACTGGACTTTCGGCATGCATTTCCTCGGCATCCATATCACAATCCAGAGCTGCACATCCAAGCGCCGCGAAGTGCTTGACGCGACGGGAACATCCACATGGGAAACATCCACAGGGGACTGTTCCATTACATCGCAATACTTTTGGCCAGGCTGGTGGACACATCTCTTTGCTACGCTCGCTTGGGCGTATGTTCTATCTCAGCGATGGACCGAACTTGTACCAGGCGCAGAAGCGAACGAGTACACCAACATCTCGGCGGCATTGTCAGGTGGAAACAGATGATCCTGTCGTACACCCGGCATCGTCACCGAAGTAATTTCCCCAACGAAGCCGGAGGATTCCCTCGCACGTTCCTCCAAAACATGAAGTGGTGCGATGGTGGGCGGCAGTACTGCCAGCAATCGGCCAGACCAAAACTCGTCCGTCCACGTTTCGTCGACCGACAGTTGCGGCGGGCAAAAAAAAAAAGCCATCGCCGCCAAAGTAAACCCACAATCGTTATTGAGGTTGTGGATGGCTCCCAAGTCACGCCGTAGGCGCTCCGAGATTCGCCAATCGTCCGACGTCTCCTACGCGCCTCGGGGAGCTGAGCACAAGACATCCTGAGAACACGAAACCACGGCTACACGGCCACCATAGCCCCTTTAATGGTCCGCCGACGCCGCAGTCGCTGTGATGAGAAGAAGCAGTACATCGGAAACAGGAATACCGCTCATTCGAATTCCACATTTCCATACCACGATTGCAAGGGCCAACACCGGCTGATCGTCAGCCTACTTAGGCCGATACTTGCTGATCTGAACGTTCCACTGCTATCGATCCGCCCAGCCCGCACATTTGACTCGCCCGAGCCGCGCCGCCAGAAAGGTCACGACTCACGACTGAGACAAACGCGGGAACGAGATCGACAGAAGGAGCTCCCCAGGGCCCAAGTCGGGAACAGAGAACCGGCCTCCTGAAAACAACAGTAACGGAAAAGCGGAAAAGTTTCGGGGGGGGGTTGAAGGTTCCTTTTGGGCAATACATACATTTATAGGCACTCGACCGGACTGTGGACACCAGGACACGGCCTGTGACGAGGACGAGATTCTCACAGTCACCCGCGATGGGACCTAGTAGTCCCTGGCGGACTGTTGAGGGTCGCCCAGTTCCAGCGGAGGGTAAAGGTGTCTTTGAAGCAACGATCCTTTGCCCTTGTTGGAATGTATTGTTGGAGCGAGACGATCGATGCGGTCATAGGAAGGGAGGAGCTGCCGTGGATACTACCATACCTAGGTAGCTTTACCGAAGCTTCGACCCGTTAATTGCCTTGCCCAAATTATCTCGTGGTCCATCATCCATGAGGGACGTGGAGACAAAATTGGGGTTGTGTGTTGATGTGGTGACTCGTGAGCGGTGTATCAGGCTTATTGTCTGTTGTATCTATTTTGAAACGATTGCGATAATCGTATGAGCGATGCTTTTGTATAGAGGCAGTCTGCAGATAACCGCAGGAATATGTATTGATCTTGTTGTGTATTCACGTCATTGACCAAAATCGGGAAAGGGATAGACTCATGGAGACGACTAGCAACTTCAATAAAAGATAAACCACCAGCGGATGCAAATTATGACTGGCATTGACGCACGAGAGAAGGGCTGAAATAATAATAAGGATCGTTGTAGTTCGTAGTCTCGTAGAATGAGTGCCGTCGAAGCATCATACATGCACATCATACAACCCACTAGCTGTTATGATCTGAAGGGCCCAAGGGGTTTGAAGTCCGTAGACAGATTCTGATTAAAAATGGAACGGAACTACACTACACTTGAGGTTCGGAATAATTAAGAGCTCAAAGAATCAGGTATCAATAGCAAGCCACAATGAAGAAAAAAAGATCAAGCAATCGTTCAAACTCGCCAAATCAACATGCTGTAACCGATTTGCCCCGCGAAGAAGTCAAGTCCATCCATTCGTCATTTCGTAAGTTGCAGGCTCTGCAAAGGCGACCAGTGAAGCCAACCAATTTGCCGGCCTAGTTGATCGCAACGCGGCGAGCACCCTGCTTCTTAGCCTTGGGCACAATAACACTCAAGACACCATCCTTCAAAGAAGCAGACACGGAGTCCTGATCGACCGGAGAAGGAAAGTTGAATGTGCGCGCGAACTGGCCAACGCTGCGCTCCGACAGCCAGTACTTGACGCCATGCTCGGGGTGCTGCTTCTTATCTGTTCTCTCGACTTGCTGCTTGTTGGTTTCAGAGACAACAGCCCCGGAAGACTCGTCTTTCTCGTCCTCCACGGTGGCTCTGTGTGAAGATCCAGTTTCACCGGCTTCAGTGATGGTGGCCTTGTTGCCGGGCTGGTCAATCGATCCCGCAGGGGGGGTGCCAGAGGTGTAAGAGCGCTCAGCCTTGCCGCAGATTACCATGCTCTGTGGCTCGGTGAACTCGATCTGGACGTTGTTCTTGCTGATGCCAGGAAGCTCTCCATGGAGCTCGAAGTTGTCGCTGGTCTCGCGGACATCGAACTTGGGCTGCCAGAAACCGGCCCCGCTCCCGGTTCGCTTGGAGGTCTGCTGCTGACTGCCGCCGGACTGACGAGAGTAGGTGTCAAAGTCGTCAAGGAGGCGGAAAAGTGGAGTGAAGGAGGAAGAGTCGTCGTAGAAGGCACGTGGGAAGAAAGCCATTGTGAATGGTGGGATTTGCGTGCTGATATTGGGTCTTCTGAGTAAAGTTCGGATATCCACGGGATGGTGCTGATGGACGAGCGATGTTTGAGGCTTGCAGAGGATGCTTGTTTGGAAGGTCTGGAAGAGTTGTTTGAAGAAGGTTTTGAGAGCAATGTCTGATGTGGTTGTGTTGTTGTCTTTGGATGTAGAAGAAGAATGAAGTTGATGTTCCGAGGAGTTCACGATGGATTTATACTTGAGAAGAAGGGTTCCCAGGATCTCGTAGAATCCTGGGGAAGTTTCGAGCTGTGGAAACTTCTGGCGCGGAAGCCACAGGTTGTCCCATACTGGTGTGTTGGACGTGCGTGTGCGTGTGATGCCATCTTTGCGTCAAGTGAAGTGTGAAGGAAGGTCAAGAAGTTTCTCGATGCTGGTCGTTGCTTCTTGGTCCGGCAACGATGAGTCTGGAAGCAAAATCAAAATCGCACTGTGATGACCCCACTTTATCCTGGAAAAATCGTTGGTGCAAAAAAATTCGTATGGTACGTGGGGTACCCTGCTGGTGGTCCACGCTGCGACTGCACGTCTGGAAGCTGCTAGAGCCCTGGGACGGGTATTTCTGGGGCCTTCTAGCGCCTTCTACCGGCGCCCCAGCGCCCGGGCGGCCTCGTGCCCCGCTTTCTGCCACGCTTCAATCACGATTCACATTGCGGAAGAGAGCCAGAGACAAAATTCACGTGTCAGATTTGTGATGAAAGCCGATACATACATAGATAGGATTGGCGGCTTGCTAGGTTTGGGATTACCGGCTGACCATTTGATGTTGTTTTTTCCTTGCTTGCTGGCCTTGGTCAAGTCTGATTCACTGATCCCATTCCATGACGTCATGTCTATCTCATTGCACAGCAATTGCTACAAATCGCCTCATCCTGGCACAATTATAGGTGAAGTCCGACTGTCTCGACGCCGGACGGTTTTTTTTCTCAGGAATGTTTCGATTTTCAGGCCATTGCTCCGGTCGGTTTTCGATGGTTCTGTTGAAGGGCGAATGATCACGTGCCTATGACTAAGATCGCAGTATGTATATGTACATAGCCAGTTACCAATCAACCAATGAAACCTTCGTGAATACCAAAATTACGTCGCGTTAGAACTTTCTCAGCATCCAGACTGCCTGATCATTTGACATCTCCATGCTTCCATCCTGACGCCGTTTTCTGGCCAATGTCGGCAAGCCGCACTGGGCGAGCTGCGCAACACCGCCAACCGCTCCGTCATTGGTTCCACGCGATCACTCAATCGAGCACCGCCATGGCCCAATGTGAAGCACTACAAAGCCAAAGTCGGGTTTCTGTACGCTCTACTCCATGGTCACCACTTTCAATTTTCGATAATTTTTGGGGAATTGTACTTGGCTTTCAAATGCACAATGTGAACTTCTCTGTTTACGTCCATTCATCAAAGAACTTGATAGTGGGCAGCTGTCGATGAAACAAGATCATGGCGGATATTCACCTTCACGTGACTCAAAGCCTCGAGGTATGTTTGGTGTGCTTCACGCAGGTTACAGCTCTAACCAGGTCAACTCATAGTTGGGACAGAAAGACCCTTATCGCACATCGCGAGCCCGATTCCGACTTTGTGCGAATTCGAACGCGTATCCAACGAGCCGAAGCCTCCACGCCAATACACAACCTAATCCGGCCGGAAACCTTGCACTGACGAGAGCGACGACAGTACGACCACCGCGCTCCTGGGACACCGGCTACCTGAAGAGGGGCGTTATCGGTCGCATTCCGATTCCTCGCAGAGGGAAATAGCGAAGCAACACGAAGGGGTGGTTGATGCACAACACGAACAGCTGCGAATCACAATAGTGAAGGTTGCAGGCACCGATGAGGTCCTTCAGCTTTCATCGTAGGCACCCCAAGTAGCTTTGTAGGGAAATACCCCTCTTGGCAGCATCACAGTAGGCGTCAGGTTGTGTCAGCCGAAGAACCAGGGGAATATTGTGTTGCAAAGGAGAGTTTTCGCAATGTTGCGAATGGGTGTGTTGGCCTAAAACGCTGCTTGAGGTGCTTTTTACGAGGACTGAACAGCCCCCAACGGTGCCTGCTATTTTCTGACATGGTGGTTCCAGGTATGCAACTGTTTGAGTTCTTTCATCAAAAGTCCTTGTTGCGTCCCTAGGAATAAAATGATCCTTAGCTACGCTGCATCAAAGCGCTTCCGGATAACGCAGCAAAAAACACAATTATAACCGGGTCGCGGGGGCGTCACGCGTCTGATCGAACATACCCGTCAGTGCCGGTGCCGTCACCTCAAGTAGTGGCTGACCGTTTCATTTCGTCAGCGCCGCCTGGACAACAGACCACCAAAGCTCGGCCATTTGGAGCTGTAAGTACTTTGCAACGCCACGCGACATGGTGCCGGCCACAAACGGTAGATTGAGGGAATACCAAAAATGGATGTTGTGCTGCGATCTTACATTGGTAACACAATGCACGACCCGTTGCGTATATTTGGCGTAAAAATAGACTTGCGCCCGGATTTTTCTGATCTCCTCCATCATCCATCCGCACACAAACAAACGCGTATTCTCGCGATAACCATAATTCAAGAAACTCCGATCAAAAATGAATCCTCCGGATCTTGTATTGGTATGTATAGCCCCTCTTCGTTTGGCAGGTCACATGCAACGTGTCATAGCCTCATAGGTATCTCTTTTCATGGTATGTACTGACGCGGCGTTGGGGCGTAGCTCACTGGCGCCACTGGCATGGTAGGCCTTCGAGTCCTCGTCCGACTTTTAGAATATGGATACTATGTCCGCGCCGCAGTCCGCACGCAGGCTGGGTTTGACAGAATATGCTCACTGCCATGCCTCCGCTTTTACGGTGGCCAGCTCAGCCGCGTTGTGGTTCCTGATATTACCGATAAATGGGCGTACTATGAGGCGATCTTAGGCGTCACGTACGTTATTCACGTGGCTTCGCCCATCAGCTGCGATAATTTTACAACCGTAGCACAACTCCGAGATCACATCATTCGACCCGCTGTGAAAGGCACAGTCGGTATACTCACTGCGGCCCAATGGTCGCAGAGTGTCAAGAGAGTGGTCATCACCGGCTCACTGGTGTCCATTGCGTCCGAAGAAAGCATAGCGTCTGGAAGAATGATTGACGGTAAGTCAAAGAATCTGAGGAGAAGATCCCCCAACCCCACTAATGATGCAGAATTTGTGCATCATCATTCTACCTATGAATGATGTCGTTTTCTAAAACCACCCTAGAATACACGTGGGATGTAGACATGTCTGGTGAAATCACCCACGCAAACGCATACGTTCGTTCCAAAGCTCTCGCCTTCGCAGCCGTACAGGACTATATACGACAGAACAAGCCTCCATACACAATCATTAACATCCTGCCGGTCACCATTATCGGTCGCGATGACTCACTTATGAACATGGAGACTGATTGTTTCAAGGGAACCAACAGTCTCCTCATAGGATCACTCCTCGGCATACAAAACAACATAATCACTATGCCAGGCAATTCTGTTCACCTAGACGACGTCGCTGAGCTGCACGTTCGTTCTTTGAATCAGAACTGGGCAAGGGCCCATCTCATGGGCCACCAGACGTTTATTGCCGCGGCCGGCCCAATGACCTGGTCCGACTGTTTTGACATTGTCAAGAGGCGTTTTCCCAAGGAGTATGCTGAAGGCGTTTTCCCTTTTTACAACGCTGTGAGGGCGCGTACCTCGGTCGTCAACGTCAACAATATGGCGGCTAGGCTTTTGCTTGGGAGAAATTTCAAGACCTTTGAGGAGCAGGTCGTTTCTGTTGTGCAGCAGTATCTGGAGCTGAGAATGAGAGGGCAGAGACGCCTATTGCATTGAGAGCGCCGTGCCATCGAGAGGTCACAACCGCCACGCGGTGCGTGCTGCGTTTGTCTCGCAGGAGGGGCGCATGGACCAGGCGTTTGGGTCGACGGAGTAGCATCATCAATTTGTTATCAATGGCGATATGTAAGCCGACTGCGGTTGTCGCTGAGATTGTAATCATGATTCGATTATTCTACGCACGGGTCTGGGAGTTGGCATGTAATCGCAGGGAGGGCATGGGTTGATATTCTGCGGTCCGTGGCCGTGCCCTTGGACAACGAATGGGCTTTCGCTGTCGATGAAGCTTCGCTAAGTAATTTCGCAAAATTTGACATGAGCTTTCCGCCGAGCTGTGTGAATTGGATGGAGTCCGTTTGAACCTGAAGATTGAAAGAGTACCCATTATGTTCTGCCTGTCTTTACTCCGTACATACTATCATACAGGTATACATACCAACAAAATTGAAAAATATGTACATAAAAAAAGCAATCGATCGGACAGGGGGCCGCTACGTGATCAGCGCGTGTCTGAGCGTCTTAGCCGCGCAGCCAAGACGAGGATGGAAGGGAAAAGAAGAGTGTGGTTGCAGTAGTGACCTGTAACCCGGAACAGGCAGTTAGGTAGTTGCTCAATCATTGATCAACACATTCGTGAATCGTACGGTGTACCCCACTGACTCGTCGTCGTCTACCCCTGGTCACACCGGGCCGGATTCCGCCCTTGTTATGGAGTACGCGGGACCTCCCGTCAGCTTGTTTATTCATTGTTGTATGGAATGTAGCTTGAGTCTTGACTATGGAGTAGATATACAGACTGACAGAGTGTGTCATCGCTTTCCTTTCAACGACTGATCATGAATGAAGCACTCGTCAAGTTCGAGCATCAAAGTTCCTTGCCGACTCAACAAGGACAAGTGCATGGGTAGCGCGGCTACAAGGTACATGCATGTACCTACGGGGTACATACATATGTACATATTTCGTGCCTAGCCGCCGGGCAACGCAGGTTCCAAAAAAGAGGCGTCTAGTCTATAAAATAAACACGATTCATCAACACGAGTTGAATGCTGCAAAGTGGGCACGGCCTGCAGAAATATTTGTCCCCTTGACTCTGGACTCTTTGAGCATCGTCACTTGCGCGCTGACACGCAGAGTATTGATTGTCCGTCATCGGCAAGTCTTCGGGCGGTCCCTCCTGCTCGATCGGCGGAGAGACGTGCGATTCACGACTCACGAGTCACGGCTGTAGCCTGTGATCACCGGACGGGGCAAGTAGGTATGTATGGTTATGTAGAAAGACGAAGAGAGACGGAGAAAGGGGATCATGCCCTACGGAGTAGCACGCCTCGATCGACGATATGTACCTAACCTAGGTACCTTACCACCTACTCCGTAGTACTACGAAGTAGGTACCTAACGGTACCTCCATGACAGCGGAGCCTACCATACTGCACGTTTGAGGCAATTACGACCATCCGATGGCAATGTTGCATATGGTCTGGTGACGGCCCCAACATGAAACATGCGGTGAATGGTTTTCCCGATGCCCATTCTGCTTTCCATGGCCAAGGAGATCTCGATGTCCTTCCTGTCCGCAAATCTTACACACATAAAAGATCCGAACAAGCGTATGCGTATCAGCGCTCCACAGATGCTTGCTTCGCCTTGATCAACACCAATATCTTTCACAATCAACCCGCGATCTCTCCCGCGGTTTCTGATGCGATTTTCTCGGCAAACCCTTTTCGATTGGAAAGACAAGAAACCACACCGACATGCCAGCATACACAGAAGAAGACATGCAAAATGCGCTTCGAGCCATTCAGGCGGGCAAAGCTAGGGGAATAACCGCAATTAAATACGGCATCCCTATATCGACTCTCCGTCAACGATTGAACTATGGAATCAAGATAGAAACAGAGAATGGTAAGCGGCTCTCGGATCAAGAGGAAGCCCAAGTAAGAGATTGGATATTGAGCCGAGCGGCCTTTGACTCTGCTCCATCGAATCGGGAGATTAGGGAATATGCGGCTTCATTCCCCGCTGCGCGGGGGGACGATAAACCCCTGGCGGCATCCTGGATTGAAGGCTTCATCAGAAGGCAGCCCGAACTCGAGTTTCTCAAATACCGCGTTGTGGCCCGGAATGAAAGGGCGGCACGGGTTATTTTTGATACTACGAACACTCAAAAAGATGAGAACCTTCACGCCGTGAACGGCAATGGTACGAACGTTTCCGAGAATGCGAACGAGGGTGGTACAGTCGTTCATGTGAACGGTTATGGTACGGACGTTTTTATGAGCGGTTATGGTACGGACGTTGATGAGGACGCAAACGTTGATAATGGTATGAACGATACTGAGGATATTGTTTTCAACGATGTCGACATTGTCGATGAGATGAGGGTTTTCGATGATACGACCTTTGACGATGATCTGAACGTTTTCGATGACATAAACGTTGATGATGGCATTGACGGCATCGACGTTCCTAATGACACGAACGTCGCTGATGACATGAACGTTCATGATGAAACAGTAACAGCCCTACGAGCCATGAGGTTTTTAATCTAGACAAGTCGTCCGGCAGTGGCCCAGTGCGTGCTCAGTGCTGCATCTGTCTCGAAAGGGACTCAGGGAGTGCATGCACTAAGTAAGTGCTGTGCAAAGGTACTTTTTTCTCCTCAGCTGCCAGCTATGATAACATGGCTTCGAGGAGTTGCGAGGTAGTAGGTATGAGGAATTCTGGGGTCGTAGTGGCCGTGGTGGTGGGATTCTTGATTCTCGATTCTCGTGTTGGCGTTCATAGGAGATGTTGGATGATAGGCGAGCTTCCGAGCGCGGGATGCATAATTCTGAGACTATTTATAATCTTAATGACAATGCTAGAATGGTGCAGTTTTGCTGTCATCAGTGATTCACTGATTACGCAAGCGGCGGAAGTAAGGCCCGTCGCCCGATATGACTTCTCGAGGGAAATCAGGAATCATATCGCGCCTCGAGGGCCGAGGCTACGCCCCAAAACGTTCCAAGTGATGACTGGGCTCGTCCGCGACTTGTCGGTGGAAAAGTGGTGGGATCCTCGAGGTCGTGACTCGTAAGTCGCCGAGTCGGATTGTGGTTTGCGCACATTTGGGGCGAAGGCGAGACGCGATTCCGTCGAGGACTCAGGAGTCAGATCAGGCCTTTCTTGCGCCGCTCGAATGAATTATGATGACAGGCTGCAGCAAAACTGCAAGCCAGCCGCAATGACCGAGACGGACGAACTACCTAACATGCACATCGCCTCGAACATGTGTCGGTCCATCGACTCCATATTCTCTCCAACACTTGCGGAAACAATAACCCAAATCGACGGGCCACAACCTCGTGAATGATATCTATGTTTTGTCGATCGGCAGTTGCGGAGGAGCGGATTAATCACCGTCACAACTACCTAGGTAACTTGGTAAACTGACCTCGGAGGGCATCTGCGCTCTCACACTCATCAACTCTCCAACATGTCCGATGGGGAGTGTCCTCGCCGCCTCGCGAGTGACGAGAAACCAATCGCATCGGACAGTTTCTCTTGAGGAAGAGGAGAGAAGTCCGTGAGATGCAATTCCGGAAGCGCCCGCGGCCCCCACTATGGATAATGGCCCATGGGCGCATTGGGCGGGCTGCCCTCCAGGCTCCCTCTCATCTTCAGCGGGGCAATGTGAAGATGACACTGATTGAGCTTGGAAACGAGACAAAGACTCAGAGGAAGAAATCGGACGACGGGCCTTTCATTGGCCAAAATGCTCGAAAATTCAACTTAGTCAAGGCCTTTTTATGGTGTTTTGAATCAAATATGTATGTTATGAGTTCCAAGCCCTCGATCTTTGGAGTCGGGCCCTTTTCACAAGAGCGTCCGCCGTCCAGGGGGTCCAGGGGGTCCAGGGGCCAGCATTTGTGGTGCTAGTCCCTGGAATACAGTGGAAGCACACAGGCAAACGCACTTGCCCCGGCCCCCAACCCATGATTTCCCCCAAAGTATTTTCTAGAAAGTCGTGTATGACACGAACAGTGCACAGGAAGATGGTAGACCTAGTATTAGGAACAGATCACCCCTTGACGCAGGTGAACAAGAAGTGCCAAGCGAACAGTCTATCTTGATTCTTACAAGATTCAAGATTGAAGAGAGCTCTAGCCTCTAGGTATCTTCCTCTGAGCAGCGGCAAATGTCAAATGGCTCATCGGCTAACGAAGACGACATTTATTGCATTCTGCCCATACGTGGTGGTGGGTCCATGTATTTATTGAATTTGAACTGTTGAACAGAGACTTGCACTTGACACATCATGCACATAATAATGAGATTGCCTACCTATGATGATTGGGATGGACTACCTAAGGTATGTATAGCGGTTGTGATTCAGACCACGGTCAGTGTGGTAGCACCGGGCGCCTACTCATGACTATTGATAGTCGCCCATTCTATCCAATTCAAATTATGTACATACATCTATCCGGGCATTTTTGTGCCCAGAATATTGAACTCCACCTCAAACTCGCATGAACAACGCAAAAGCTGCGAACAAATACACCACCGCGGGACATACCACAAAGCTCCGCACGGGCGGCAAAACTCATTGAGGAACATCGCGTGTGATGTATTCAATATTCTATTCAATATTGCACATGCTCAGTCCATTTCGCTCCGCACACGATTAGCCGATGTCACACTGAAGCAATACGGCGCGACATCTCCGAACATTGGCTTGCTTACTTGGAGCATTCAGCGGCGGACCTCAGACACGTGAGTCTGAGGTCTATGAGGTATATATAGATGATAGAGCAGGCCTCTCAAGGCTGAAGGAAGAACGAAATCCTCCAGAGATCTTTTTGAGAGCCAAATCTGATTATTCTTTTATGAACTGAGGATTTTTCCTGTTGTCAAGCGATGCACACTGCATGCTGTATCTGGCTCAAATGAAGGAGAATGTATCGAGCAAGTCCAACATTTCTATTCCCCCAGCCAAAGTCCCCATTTTAACAATAACAACTTGATCTACAGCGTTTTTCTTCGCTGTACAGATGGGCCTCCGACGGCGTGAGTGCTCCGAGGTTCGCCAATCACCCAACTCCTCCTCATGTCTCGGCTTCCAGACATGACTCCGTCGAGAAGTCATTCCGGACCACCCACCGTGTCACGACTGATGACAAGTCGAGGTCTTCAAAGCATCCAGCCAAGCGATATACACAACCTCGTCGGTCCATGTCTCGTCGACCGACAGTACCCAGGAGAGGAGCGCTCAGCGAAGTAATCGCCGACTAGACAAGGAAAGAATCAATGATCATCATTGACATTGATATAGTGGATGGCTCGCGACCGCGTGGGCGGTCCGAGGTTCGCCAATCGACAAGCCTTTCCTATGAGGGGCAACCGGCCGAGCACAAGAGATCGCAAAACCATCACCACGGTGGCATGGCCACCAGATCCCCCCTCTGATAGTGAGTGTGACGAGGTACCTCATCAACGCCGTATTCAACGTTACGAGCCCGACACTGCTGCTGAGAATCTAGAGAAAGGAGAAGAACCGTTGCCGAAAACAAGTATCGGAAGAAAAGGCGTGAGAGGATTCGAGAAAGATTCCCGCCTGGCTGAGCTTCGTACCACGATCGCGAGGGCCAACGCGAGATTGCCAAGCTTGCCGATCCGGGTGTAGGGGGAGAGCCTGGCAATCTCAGCGTTGGCTCTCGCAATCGTGGCACGGAGCTCAGCCAGGCGAGCATTTTTTTTATTCCCACGCCTCTTCTTCCGGTGCTGATTTTCGGGAATGGCTCTTCTCCTTTCTCTAGACTCTCAGCAGCAGTGTCGGGCTCATGACGTTGACTACGGCGTTGGTGGGGCACCTAAGACCTTGTCCAATGTCATCGTCGGAGTGACTGTGGCGGTTGCGGTGATTGCAGTGGTTATGTGATCTCTTGTCCTCGGCTGTTTGCTCCTCATAGGGGCTGTCATCCGCCATGTATGATGTCAATGTCAATGACAATTCTGGCCTTGTCCCGTCGGCGTCGGGCGATGACTTTACTCCTTCCCTGCCGTCGGCCGACGAGGTGTGGACCGTCGAGGTTGTGTACCTATCTTGGCAGTATGTTTTGAAGATCTCGGTTTCTCATCAGTCGACTGACTCAGACTAGGGTAGGAAGCTTAAATTGCAGTGAAAAATGAGGAGCCATTGAGGGCTGTCTATGTACCCCCCGTCGCCTCCCTGAGTCCTTACATTGGAAACCGGCCCGAGGAAGGGCGCTGAGTAGTCGCTCGCTGGGTTCCTCAAGGCTTGTGGAAATCGGTTCGGAAATGGCACACGCATGGGTTCCAGAGTCACGAAGTTGTGACGCGGACACAGTTGCCCCTCGATTGAAGCCGAGCAGTGAACACAGATGTGAACTCTTAGTATACGTTCGGATAGACATAAATTTGCAGGTTGGTGTAGCACATGTTTTCAGCTGCTGGTTCTCAAGGATATATCGAGTATGGGGGCTGTGCGTGTCGAATCAAGTCGACGCCTCGCCTCTTGGACCTCGAATTCGACAGCCACAGCCCCCTTACTCGGTGTCCTTGAGAACCACCTCCTGACAACAAATGCTACACCAAGCTGCAAATGTATGTCTATCCGAACGTATACCACGAGACGTTCGCTAGTTCGCATCTCTGCTCAGCTTCCATCGAGGGGCAATTGTATCCGCGTCACAACTTCGTGACCCTAGCACCCATGCGTGTGCCATTTCCGAACTAAATTCCACAAGCCTTCAGAAACCCTCCTCGATGGAAGCTGAGCAGAGATGTGAACTAGCGAACTTCTCGTGGTATCCGTTTGGATTATGAAGGTAGACATACCCACCTGGCCGTAAAGACGCGGGACATCTCCAACCGGACAGCTTTTGCGTTATCTCCGGGCCGGAATTCGCAGAAGGGAGCCTCGACTCTCGAGATTATCTCTCAGAGGTGCGAACAGTGAACTAGGAAACGTCTCTTGGTATCTGTGCGGATAGATATTCAATGCTTTCCCCCCGGAGTACCGCAGCTTTCTCTCGAGAGATAATCTCGGGGCTCCCTTCTGCTAATTCCGGCCTGGGGATAACACAAAAGCTGTCCGGTTGGAGATGTCCCGCGTCTTTGACTCTTTACGGCCAGGTCTGAGGTGGGTATGTCTATCAAAACGGATACCAAGAGACGTTGGCTAGTTCGCATCTCTCCTCAGCTCCCCTCGAGGGGTCATTGTATCCGCGTCACAACTTCGTGACCTAAGCACCCATGCGTGTGTCATTTTCACACCAAGTTCCGCAAGCGTTCAGAAACCCAGCGATGGACCGTCAAGGTTGTGTATATTCTTTGGCTCCATCTTTTTCAGATCTTGACTTTTCATCAGTCGAGTGACGAGGGCCGGAAACTGAAAAATGAGGGCTGTCTGCCATCTGGAGGCGACGGGGGGGACCGCCCCATGAAGGGTGGCGAGTAGCCGCTCGCTGGGTTTCTGAACGCTTGCGGAACTTGGTTTGGGAATGGCACATGTATGGGTTCTAGAGTCACGAAGTTGTGACGCGGATACAATTGCCCCTCGATTGAAGGCTATTTGAAGCTGAGCAGAGATGTGAACTAGCGAACGTCTCTTGATATCCGTTTGGATAGACATAGCTATATTTGCAGGTTGAGCGCCGTGCCGGCGGTTAGCTGGGTTGATGGCTTTTTGACAGAAGGTTTTGTTTTACCATCTGTTCCACCATCGCGCTTTCAGCAGAAGTAAAATGGGAAGTCTGAGTGGACTACATATAGATAGTAAAGCTGAAGGGTCCCGATGACGAGGATTCAAGTGAGCGCACTGACGGTTGCAAATGCAATAATACGTGGCGCCAAAGATACGCAGGCAAAACTGAAGGGGTTATGGGCGCTGTGGTCAGAACGTCGAGCATACTCTTGCCGACCGTCTCCCAGCCAGCAAAGCTTTTGGTGGTATTGCCGTGAGTATGACCCTGAGACTTTTCGAGAAAGCGCTTCATGCCTTCGCTCTCGGCGAGAGACTGGTACCAGCATGCATCGCGCAGATATCGTTCAAGTTCGCCCCTGAGGGATTCTCTTGTATGTATCTTCCAGCTAGGCAGTTCTTTGTGCAGCTCTGTGAAGGCAGTAGTGATGATTTCGTGCGTCCTCTTTCACTCCCAAAGCGCGCTGCCGCCGGTTCCACCGCTCTTCATCAAAACTCCATAACCGCTAGACAATCTCGATACCCCAAACATGGAGTATCACGAGCTCGATCCCAACGGCGACAAAATACTCACCCTCCGACCCCAGAACCTGCAACCCTTCCCGGGGGCCACCGAAGCAGCCAATAGTCACTGAGTCAGTTATTCGGCCGCGGCGATCTCGACTCCGCGCGCTTTAGACTCTCCTCAAAACATCTCATCCGCGCATCTCCCGTCTTCAGGGCCATGATCACTGGACCATGGAAAGAGAGCCTTGCGTTTGCTGCTGCTCCCGTAGCAAAGCACAGTGCTGGAATCCCAGATGAGGACGCACTCCCGGAGAACACGGCCACCGAATGGGATAAAGAGACTTTTCTTCTACTACTGGAGATCCTTCATGGGCGGTATGAGCCTCTTAAGGATCCGCTGCCGGATGTGGACGCGTGCATGTTGGTGAAAATGTGCGTCATGGTAGATAATTACCAGTGCCATAAGGCAGTTCAAGGCTTTGTGGACGCTTGGATTAAGTGCATCATAGACACGGTTCCTCTCTCGTATGGCTAGGGTGCCTTGGGATGTTTGCTTGCGTCGTGGGTGTTTTCAATGCCGGCTCATTTTCAGTTAGCGACGGCGATTGCCATGAGGTTTAACAATGAGCGTCTTGAGGGGCGCGGATTACCGTTGCCGTGTTGAGTCTTGAGACGGATCATGTGACATTGTGAAAAAAAAAAGTTACATACATGTGTTGAAAGGCTAAAGCTAATGACTATATTTGTGTTGTAAGATGACATAGAAAACAAACGCACAGGCGCTTTGCGTCAAATCATGACCCATCTATACCAAGTCCGCGAGAGTCTCCGAACAGGCCAAGACGGCTACGGGTGCTACCAGGAATGCTCCTACGCGCTTCATGAAGACCTTGTGAAGGCACTGGACAATGTCGGCCTTGCAGGTCTGTCACTCGACGAAACATCTGGTAATGGAAGCGTACGATACGTCAGGGAAGCGGTGCTAACCCTCCGATTACCCCCGTGGTCTACTTACCATCAATCCAATCGGATCATGTATACTTCAAAATGCAACATCCACGTCATGTTGCAGCCGGTCATAAACAGAGTCTGGTGTGAATTGCAGGGCCTGAGACTGGGGGACTATCAAGCTACTTCGAAGGGCGGTAGCCCGGCATGGGAGAACACCACTTTCAATTTTGAGCAATGAGAGCATCCTTTCCGCCGTTCAAAAAGAGAGGGACGATGATAGAGACGACAGCGTCGAAGACGATGGTTTCTTCTATCCGTCTCCTTCCGAAACCTAATAATCGCATTTCCAGAGCCCTTCTCTAGAGTCTATGCCCAGTTTATCTGGATACTTGCGCAGCGCGATGGTTCTAGACTCGTGATGCGTGGACAGCATGACCCTCAGAGTCTTCGTCAGGTCTTTTAAGGTAGGGTGTGGCGTGACAACCCAATCCCAGAACATGAATTGCAACTCACGGGCTTTGGCGCTCAGATCGGGGCAGTAGAGATGCCATATCTGATGCCTTAGTTCCGGTGGAAGCTGCATGAACTGGTGGAATGTAGGACGCGGCGCCGAGTCTCTATTTCGAAAATCTTGTCCGCTTGAGGACTCTTCGCCCGACTGTCCAGCCTCGTCGTCAATGAGAGAATTGTGGTTCTGAGTGCTGTTTTTTGAGTCATCGAAGGTGCTCGTGTCGTCGCTCGAATTGTGGTCGTCGGAACGCATGGGTTCGTTATGAGGTGACGGTGGCGATATGTGCCGTTTCTTTTCGTGGTCTTGTTGTAGAAAAGTTCTAAATGAGGCGAGAAAGATGCAATGTATGTATGTGTGTGTCACTTGTGCGGCGTGCCATGAGTTCATGACCTTTGGCGACGCGTCAAGATATTAGGTGGGCACCTGCACAGTGCACACTGCACTGGCGAGGACTTGGCAGCACAGTGTGATAGGTCATATGTACTGTCCGATCATCGATGACAGCTGCGAGTGCGACAACTTATTGACAGCTACGAGAGTGCTATGCTACAGTAACTTGCATTCTGAATTTCGAATGTTGCCACCCGTGCAAAGTTACCGAACCTGCGCATGGAAGGCGTACGTGCGAATAAGTGAAGTTATCGACGCGGGACGCGTAAAGTGGAGTGGGCGCCTGCACGATTAAAGTCCCCTTCCCTTGTCTTAGGTACCTATACGCAAGCGTGGTCAGACTCACAAGTGAATTTGTCCATGTAGTTACCTGTAAATAAAATATATGCATGCAGATCAGCCACTCTATTAGCCAAGATATCCATTCCCCATCCCGTGAAACGCTGGCATCCGTTCCAAGTAAAAATGTCATCTCAGTTCTTACATGTTGCCCGGTCACCGCTTATATCACTTGTTTACCGATCACACATCCAAAAAGAAATCCAAAAAATCCTCCGTACTACTCTCCCCGAAGTCACGAGTCACAGGTGACTTGGCGAGTTTGCAGCCGCGTTTTCGTCATTATACCCCATATCGCACACTGTAGGAGTTCTGCCGACGAGAGGTTGGTGGAAGTCGCGTACTCATCCTCTTTCGTACAGCACAGCCTTCGTTCATACATCCATTTTATCATGTTCCCATCGTTGTCGTCTCCATTCAGGGTTTTGTCTCACCCCCGAAGAAATTCCTGCTCGTCGTGCCCACAGCGCTTCCGCCCCTTTCGGTCTAATTGGTGATCCTCGTCCTCCCTTTTCTCCGAGTTGGTTGAACCGAGTGCCGAGTTGGATAGTCTGGCTCGCTTGTTTTCGCCCTATCGCCGTCAACATCAGGCATGGCCCGTTTCGTTCTCGCCGTGCTCATCAGGATCTACGACAATAGCATATCGTTTGCGCAGCCTTTCTTGGAGCTCGGTATCAAGTTCGGCCGAGACGTCAACGATATCGAATTCGGAAATCGAAAGCATCCTATGCCTCACAGGCTCCTGTTCTGACTAGTAACGGAGCTCAATCACCTCACCATCGTCGACCCTCTCACTTTTGGACTCATCCAAGTCGACACCGTCATTATCCGATGAGTCTCAAGTATCGTCATCGTAGCGCCTTTGCCAAAAGGGCGTCCCGATACAAATCACACACTCTATGGTATCTTCCGTTGGAATCGTCCGACTCAAACTTCACCATCGACCGGACTTCCAGCCCTGCTTCTTCCAGCTCGTCGAGCGAACACACTCTCGGGAGGACAGACCTGGCGAGGTTCATGTTTCGGGAATTCGTATACTCTTCCGGGTCAGTCTCTCAACCATAATTTTCCTCCACGTACTTGTGTACATATTCCGTAACGCACCACTCCCCAAACTTATCTGTCGGCCAGGCTATCACCGGCCATTGACTATATAGCCTCTTCAAATTAGGATACGTGGCCTTTATCATGGAGACTAGGCCAAATAAACACCTATCGTAATGAATGTCTTCCGCGTAATAAGTATGCACGTGACCGACAGCGAGGTTCTGTACTTGAGTCGCAAACGGGACGTAGTTCATATCCAACATGAAGGCCATCAGGAAGACAACGTCCGACTCCTTCCGAAACCGGACAATCGCACGTCTAGAGCCCATATCTAGGGCCAATTCATCTGGAAATATGCGCACCGCAATGCTCCTCGACTCACGGTGTGTGGACAACATGGCCCGCAGGCTCCTCGTCTGACTTGCCAGGGTAGGGTCGGTCTTGAGAGAGAAGTGGTCTGACGGCGTTGTAGGGGCATCACTCTCCTTGAGGGTGAATTCCAACACGCGCGCTTTGGCACTCAGATCGGGGCAATAGAAATACCAAATGTGCCGCCTCAGTTCTGGTGGGAGCTGCATGAACCGGGGAAACGCGCTACGCATCGCCAGCCCATTTCGAACTCCATCTCCGCTTGAAGGCTGCTCGCCTGGGTCTTCAACCTCCTTATCGTCGATTAGACGAGGGCACGTCCGAGGGCTTCTTAGCGAGCAGTCATCGGCGCTGCTTATGTTATTGGTCGAGTTGAACTTCTGGGAATACATCGTTTTGCGACGGGGTTGCGAGAATTGATTTGTGTTTGTGGGTGGTTTGGTTGCGTCAAGGTGTGGTGTGACGGTTGACCTGCGAGGAAGCTAAAACTTAAAACGCACGGGCCCACTTACCTGTGTACCTCCTCATACCTCCACTTTTGGCGCCGCAAAACCTCCTGGCCGAGTGGCCAAAACCACCACATGGCTTTTTAAAAGAGCGTTACTCCGCGAACTGTAAAAGTTTACTCGGCGAACTGTTTTTTAAAAACCACCACAAAAAATGGTCGTCCCAAAATGGACGAGGCTCCACTTTTCGTTTTGAATGTAGAGGTACATGCTTCAATTGATCCTTGATTCTTGAATGTCACAATCACCTCTACGATTCTAGTTCGTGCAGACGTACTCTCTTAAAATTTTGGAGTTCCAAAACACCCGCCAATCTTTCCTGTGTCGGGGTTTTTATCAACCGCATGGTGAAAAACTCTTCATATTGAGAGAGCAAAGTCACAAAAGCTTGAGTGGATGTTTCGGCGTCATACGCACCAAGACGAAGAG
>SRQL01000367.1:0-27750 GCA_018360575.1 Claviceps sp. LM454 group G7
AATCGTGGGGAAATCGCGCCAAGCCGTCGACCTACATACAAGACAACGGGGTTTTCTAAAACAGAACAACAACAAGTCAATATACGTTCTTGCGCAGGACGCGCCAAAGCCAAGTCTATTCATTCCCATGCGCCGTCCACCGTCCACCGTCCACCGTCCACCCACCACGCGATCAATTCACGTTCATCGGTGGCCGGATAAGGGATAGGATATAAACAAGGTAACAATGGGAAGATGGGGGAGGAGTCCTCACCAAACCGCAGCCCACTGGCAACCCGAGACCCAGCCATTGTAGCAGAGCGCAGCAAGCAACAGGAATAGACTCAAATTGACGTAGGGCCTTATAAAAAGGGCGCCGAAAACAACTTCGATGAAGAAAACGCGGGGGACCGACCGAAACCGAAACACTGGCTGCTGCTGCTGCTGACGACCGCCCAAGAGTGCAAATGCGTGCGCGCGACCAAATTAATACACCCAGGAAGAAAGGAAGAGGACGAAAAAAGAAAAAGCTCCGAAAAAAGGAGAAGATTGAATTGGTAAAATCCAAATTGTGTAGCAAGGGAGAGAAGAGAGAGGGCTAACTGGGTAAGATACGTGTTGGGTCTTATAACTCAAGGGGCACGTTTTTATTCAAGGGCAGCATTTTCATTTCAAGGGTTCAAGGGCAGGCAACAGAGAAGATGGTCCACCTCCAAAATCTTTGTAATGCAGGTACATACATACATACAATCATCAGGATTCAGCTTTTTCAGCTTTATTATGACATCCGGTAAGCCCGTACCTTGCCGAGGGGCACGTGGATGGTGTGGAAGAAGAAAAAAGCAACATCAAGGCACCGTGCGTGCGGCGAGTATAAAACGTACCTCCATGTGGTAGGTAACTGTGCATTGCATTATGCGGACATGGCTCTATTTCTACATCAGGCACATGTAGGCATCATGCGCATCGTGCGTAGGTAGGTGGTAAAACGTGATACTAGCACGTTTCTGTCTTGAAACAGCATGGATAGAAGACGACTGCCACAAGAAAGATATGGTCTCGATGATGCAAAGGTGATGTCTGATGCGACGTGAGGCTTTTTCTCCGAATTGCGTACCGTACGGTTCCGTACCTCTGCTGCATGAGGTACGTACACTGTACAACCTTGAACGTGTTACGGAGTACGGAGTTAGGTACATGTGGGCTTTTCTGCAGGGGTCCGTTGGGGCGCACAACAGGGGGCGGGTTGGACCGTGGGATAAGTACCTATGTACCTCAACGGCGGGAATGACAATCACATTATACATACATACATATGTACACAAATACAACAAGATATCTACGGAGTCCTCGCCGGACGGGTACTCGGCGAGCGGCAAATGCTCTTCACCGCTTGGACATCTGATGATGTGTCTCGCTTATCTTTGAGCTGCGAGCTGAGTCTACGATTTCATGCTCCTCTCCAGCTGTAGATGCTGCCTCGACGCCAAGGCGAATACAGTATCAGACAGAACGTTTAACGTGGTATCCAACAGAAGCGGTAAACAAAACATCAAGAACGTTATTACTCGTATGACCATGTGATTAGTATGCAGATAACAAAAACATGTAGGACAATGAAACGAGTAGACAAGAACTGGACACAAACAATGTAAACACGCAAATCCATCAACAACCAAAATGTAGGTACCAAAGTAAAACAAACACCAGCCCATCAATGATCATCAATGATCACCAATCATCCGCCATCCATCAAGCCGCCACCTCAGCAAACCACGTCCTCAACAAGCCCGCCAACGCCGTCGGCAACTCCTCCAAATCATGTACAATCAGATAATACTGAAACGGAAACGTATCCAGATACCGCTCAATCACCACCCGACTCTCCCCACTCCCATCCGCAGCCTGCACGAACTTAGCCTCCTTCAACTCCAGCACACTATCCCCCTTCTTCCTACCCGTATCATCCATAATGATAAACACCAGCATAATCCTCTCCTCCATAGCCTCCCTCAGCAGCCGCCTAATCGAGTCATGCGCAGACGACGGCGTAAGCCCATCCGACAAAATCAATCCCAACTGCCACAACTCCGCGCCTTGGCCTCCCCCCGACGACGACGGACCCTGCTGCTGCCGCGCCCTGCGAAACATATCCAGCGTCTGGCGAATCAACAGCGCCACATCCGTACTATCCTGCGCAAAGCTGAATTTCTGCAGAACCCGCGCGCCGGCATCCGCAGACGCAAACGGCTCCGTGAGCTCATGCGCCGTAAAGACATCGCGGCCGAAGCCGACTACGCCGACCTGTCCGGCCTCAAGCATGGCCAGTGAGCGAGAGACCATGACGAGAGATTGCAGGGCTAGTCTGCCTGAGGAGGACTCGCCCATGCTTTTGCTGTCGTCTACGCAGAGGAGGATCTGGTAGCGGCGCTTCGAAGGCAGGGCGCGGCGCATCCAGATCTTGTCGCGCTTGTAGCTGGATGCGATGTAGGGGATGATGCGCTTGATGTTGAGGCGCTTGCCTGTGCGGAAGGATCCGCTGACTTTGGTGCATTGTGAGGGCGTCAGGATGAGGCGTAGCTGCGAGGTGAGCGCTAGGGAGAGCGCTTGTGACTTGCTCTGGAGTTCGCTCCATTGCTCCAGGCATTCGGTAAAGTCGCCGTCCTCTGCGCGGGCTTGGTCTGAGATGTGTGTTGTTGAGAGCTGCTCGGATGTCTCGTCCATCTGGGCGTCATCTTCTGCGTCGTCATGCTCCTGCTGCGCCTCGTCGTCGTCTTTCATGCTGTCTGTGTCGTCGTGGTATTTGCCCTGCCGTGTTTGTACGCCTGTTTTAGTGCTGTCCTCCGCTGCCTTGTCTGGTGCTTCGGTCGCGTCCTCCTCAATGTCCATCTTGTCTGCGGCATCTTGATTCTCGTCCTCCTCCCCGGCGTCTTGCTCCATGGCTCGACTCTCCTTTGTGGCCTCTGTCTGCTCTTCTTCCTCGTCATCTATCGCCATGGCTTCGTCAATCGCTTGCGCTTCATCCTCGTCGGCTTTGCCCATTGCCTGGGTGTCTGCGGACGTCTCATCGTTTTGTAAATGCTGATATTCGCGACGTCCCTGCTCCTCCTCCGCCGTCTCAGCCTGGTCTTCTTGCGCTTCCTGTGCAGATACGTCTTCCTGCTTGGAGTCTTGGATAGCCGTATTCTGCCGGTGCCACTTCTCCAGCGCGTCGCCTAGTTTTCGGAACGGATCACTGTTGGCTGACTCCTCCGCATCGTCTTCCTGCTGGGACTTGTCCACGGTTTCGTTGGCTCGAGATGTTTCTCCTTTGCTGCCCGCACTGGTGTCTTGGTCCGCGGCTCCGTCACCCATCTCGCCCTGGTCTTGTTGGGCTGCTTGAGCTTGGAACTTTTCGTCAAGGTCCATGGCCTGCTGGTTTTGATCGACCCCGGAACTCTTCACGTCGCTGGGGGCAGCATTGTCCACGTCGGCGTTGGCATTATCCTCGTGGGGTGCCTCGGGCGCTTGGTCGTTTTGCTCCTCCTGAGCCTCGTCCTCATCGGCTTCGTTGTCGACATCGGGATCCACTTCGTCCGTCACCTCGTCCACGCCCTGGCCAACTTCATCCTCATCAATCTCGTCCTCACTCATCTGCTCGTCTTGTCCAGCCTCCTCTTGCAATGGCTGCGATGCAGCAGCGTCTTCCATTTCCTCATCCTCGTCCTTGTTAATGGCCGCCTGCTCTTCAGGCTCATTGTCCGCATCCTCCAGATCGTCCAGATCATCTACTTCTTCGCCGCCATCGTCGCTCTCAGAGATGCCATCCTTGTCATCCAAATCTAACTCCATATCTTCTGGGAGGTCCAGCGTCTCCTGCTGCTCAACATTTTGATCTTGTCGATTCAACTCCTCCTGAGCATGAACATCCTCGTCCTCCAGCTCATCCTCGTCATTCTCCTCCTTCTCCTCCTTCTCCGCATCTTCCTCCTCACCCTGCCGCTCTTTATCGTCCTTGTTCTCTTCCGGTTCGGGCTGAGGTTTTCCATCCTTCTTCTTTGTATCCTCTTCTGTCGCCATTTGCTCATCATCATCTTGCTGCTGCCCATTGGTCTCATTCCCTTGCTGATCCTTCTCAGCCTGTTCATCGTCGTTGCCGTCCCACATCTTCTCATCCACCGCAGTCGGATCAAGATCATCGACCTCTCCGGCCTCTTCATCCATGTCGTTCTCTTCCTCTTCCTCATCATCACCCTTCTGCGACCGCTCGTCTTCTTCATCCTCTGGTGCAACACTGCCCATCTCGCCCTCCATGTCCTCATCGGCCATGTCCACCGCATCCTTCTCATCTTCAATGCCCTCATTCTTCTCCTTATTCGCTTCTTGCGCCAGCTCAGTCAGGTCCTCATCATCCTTGATATCTTTGCTGATATCCTCCGCGCCTTCGCCATCACCCAGGCCCGTGCCCGCTTCCAGCTGACCTGCATCGCCTCCTGATGTTTCATCCGACTTTTCTTGAGGGGTGCAGAAGCCTTGAGAGGCAATTTGGTTGAAGGCTTTGGTCAAGTTGTAGGCCATGTGCGCCGTTGCGCGGTGCAGTTCCTGGCCTTGCTCAATGCTCTGCTCACACAGCGAATAGAACTGGTCCAGAATGGGAGAAGCAAGACCAATAATGCAAACTACTGCCTGGCTCGTAAGAGGATCGTCGTTGAGTGGAATTTGCTGCATGATGTCCATGCAAGTATGGATTCTGCGTTCCACGCTATCCATCCGAAATTGGTGAATCATGGCCAAGAAAGCCTCGTTGTGTTTGGTCAGCCACCCGGGTTCGTCTTGATCTCTAGGAATGGCCATGCCGTTTTTCTTGGCTCCCTCAATCGCAACAAGAACCGCATCCGTGAGCGTCGATACGGAGTCAGCGAATTCGATGAGTTTGCGATCCTGTGGAGGAATGTGGACATTGCTGGTCTCGGGATGAGTCCATGCAGAGAGGTGCCGAACAATAAATGCTAGATCAGGACGCGCCGTCGCCACAGATTCAAGGTGCTCGTTCAGTTCTTTGAAATCAGCCAACACCCCTTGCTCTAACTGTTCGTGGGAAGCTGAGCTGAAATGGGACGGTAAACTGAGAAGGCCACGTGCCGAAGTAGACCGTGTACGCATCCGAGTCGCCCACTGCCGTAGACCCTGTATTACATCTTGATTGTCCACCTGGCCAATCTTGCCGTGTGTCTCGACGAGCCGGAGAGCAAAGTCAATGCCGTGAACAAGCCATGGTAGCAGGCGGGGCCAAGTCGTGAGGTGTGTTTTGACAACAAGGGCCCCGTTCTTGGAAACATCGCCGAGGTTCTTGAATTGCGTCATGGTTTGCCGCAAGTTGTCGCGCTGTTTGCTGACTGTCCCAAGACTTCGGCGCTGAGACAAGACAAAATGAAGCAAGCCCTCGACAAAGCCCACGCTTCTGACTGCTTCGGCACTCGACAGATCCTCCGAATGTTCACGAGAAGCCTCTCTGGCCCGCGGTGCAATATCCAGTGTTTTATGCAACAAGTATTCAGCCTCTTTGGCTGCTACTCCGGCCTCGGTCGTCGCTGAGCTGAGTGCCGCCAAATTCGACAACACAACAGAAAGCGAGCTCTGGTCCCCGAGTTTGTCTTGAGACAAGTTGTGCTGCAGCCCCATGGCCCGCAGGTCCCGCAGCGTGTCGGCAAAGAGCTTGCGCTTTCTGGTCTTGAGATGTTTGACCTGGTCTTTGTTTTCGTCGTTGAGCACCGAGGGAGTCTCCTTGCGTAGTTCAGCCATGGACGCGTTGAGCTCAGTGACGAACTCGAGAACCAGATTCGACACGTTGCTCGAGACCTCGGGACTGTAGGCAATCTTTCTCATCACCGAAATCGTCTTGGGTAAGTGGGCTAATCGCCTGTGTCGTTCAAGCCATCCGGGCAGTGATTTGTCCAGCAAGGCAGATCCGACAGTCGACACTTCAGTGGCACGCGCACCGGGATTGGCTGCCATGCTAGCTTTCATCGTCACGTCCTCATCTGGGAGACCCTGTGCAATGTACAGTTTCATTTCCTGGCCCAGAACGCCTCGGAACTTGCGAATTAGTCTGAACAGTTTTTGATGAGATTTTCGAGCACTTTCCCGCAGAGCATTGATATTCGTGTCTTTCCAGCTTGCCATGAGGAGCACATCCTTCATCTTCTTGTCGATAGGCACACGACCCTTGTGGATGGCCTCTTCGGCCGTCTTTTCATACCGCGAATAATATTGCACAAAATTCTCAACGGCCACGTAGATGACGTCCAGGGAAGGGTAATCGTGAGATAGCATCTGGATATGGCTCATCAACTGGCGCAACAGAGCCACTCGAGTTTTGAATTGACCTATGATGGAGCTGGAAAAGTACAGTTCCAGATTCTCAATCAGAGACTTCGTGTAGGCTTGCAGCTCGGTGCGTTTTTCGACCATGGTTAAAGGCACGGCAATGATTACTTGGTAAGCCACAAACCACCAAGAGTAGGCGTCGTCTTGGCACTTCTTCTGCTCCATATCGAATAAGTTGGCCCATGTGGAGAGCTCGAGTCGGCGCCATCTAATGATGGTGTCGGTCAGAAGATTATGAAGGGACAGGACAGTGTATATCTTGCTAGCCCAGCCGCCAAATTGCCATTCGTACACATGAGCATGAAGATGTTCGACCTTGGGTAGCAATTTTGCCAGAGGCTCTCCGTGAACCTGCTCGGTGAGCTTGTCGCAAGACTGAATCACATCCGCTAATGTTTGCATATGTCCAATCTCGTCGACCAGTTGTAATTCGCGGAAGCGAGCCTTTATTTTGTGGGCGAGTGAAACCAGCTGTCTTGCCTCGGTGAGGTTCGCGTCCGTGTAGAAATTGTACTTCTTGCTGCTCTTGTCCTTGTTATCGTTGCTAGAGACAGACGATTGCAGTTCTTCCGCCTTTTCTCCCAACAAAAGAATCGTACTGGCCAGCATCTTGGAGTTGACGCTGTAGTCGACACTGTCAGCACTCTTCATTTCAGTAGCAATGCGCCTTGCCACAGCCATGCAAGAGTCGTGGAAAGCCGTCGCCGGGGTTTGTCGATCGAAGAAGATCTTGCGATGGGCTTCCGCCACTTTCAAGGAAGTTGTCCGGACTTGATCCTTGTCAGCGCCAACAGTCGCGCTAGCGTTATTACCATCATCCTCATCATCACGATCAAAGGTAGGAAACAACTCATTAAACTCTGCGGCGTCGATTTCTTCTTCATCCTCAAACGTGCCGCGGAACCTGTACAGACTCGTGTTGGCGGCCTCAGCTTTTCTGTCTGCATCCAATCTCTTGTTCCAATCGTTGTAGAAGCTGTGAAAGCATTCGAAGATAGCTTCTCGGTTCGAAGTAGAAAGTTCTGCTACGCCATCAATTGCCACGTTGGTACTAGCCAAGGTGAGAAATTCGAAATTGGTGTTGTTCTCTGCCTTGTTGATCTGGAAATCAGGCTGTTTCAGAGCGCCCAAGAATGGTGTCAAGTTCACGAGATAGCCAGTCGGGGCATCCAGATTCGTGGCCCGGGTCGCATCACATAACGAGAGACCGACCGAAAGACAACGCAAGATGTTGACAGCTGGCTGCGCCATGTCTTGGTATGCTTCGAAGCGAGATGAGAGACGGTCGATGAGCCGAGAAACGTTCTCCCGGACTAGTTTCAACGTGTCTGGTTCGGAACTTTCTAGACTTGAGCCGAGACCATTCATCATCGTCTGCAGCCCAGGATGAGTTATTGTCTTCAGGATATTGGAGAATTCGGCGTGGAGTTGGGTGAGACCAGATCTTTCCGGCCGGAAAACAGGTCGGATTTCCTTTGGTGCTGGCCCGAGTTGGTCAATTTGATTCTGTACAAGATCGATTCTGGCGCTCGTGGACTGTCCAGTGAAACTGGATTGGAAAGCTTTCAGAGCAAGCAGCTTCTCCTGCAGAGACTTTTCGAGTTGGTCGTAGAATGCCAGCTCTGCCTTTGGCTGCAGCTGCGGATCAAAGATTCGATCCGGAACGTAAAGCTTGACAAGCCCAATGCTGAAGTGAAGCCAAGCCAAAGCCGAGAAATGCGTTGCTCTGCTTGACTCAATCCTGGCAGCAACGATGCCAATAATGGAAGGAATGAAATGATCCAGAGTGATTTGTCGAAGATGAGCAACATCAATGGCTTGAACCAGCTCGTCGAAAACAGGGTCGTGCGCATTCAGAGTGAGTGAGCTGATATTATCTTTGATCTTTGCCGCACACTTCCCCAACTCAGTCTTGAGACGCGATTCATGGGCTTCGAAAGTGTCCAGCAAGATATTCCAAAGCAAGTCGTTGAGGTTGACGAGGGGATCTGCTACAATCTGCGAAGTCAATGCAGCCAATTGCTGGCCAAGAATGGGCAGTTCTGTCTCCAACAGAGACAGAGAGCTCAAGCTTACGGTGTCCATTTTCTGCAGCTTCTCCCACATGGAAATCGTCAACTTGCCGTCCCAGACATAATTGCCCTGTTGGGCCAAATGGGCTAGGGACTGCAATCGAATGGCCATCCCTGAAGAACTGGCCATCATCACCATCGTACTCTTGGTGGGCACATTTGACAGAGTTACGACTTTGCTATCGAGCTCCAAGCTTTGATGAGTTCCGTCTGCTAAAGATCGCAGCATCCACAATTGTCTGAGATATTCAAAGTCCGATGCAAAGAAGGGCAGGGTTTCTTGGGACTCATGCCCGATGCGGGTTTCCAACTCTTCAATCGCAGCTGTCAAGTCCTTGACGAGCTGCTCGCTAGGCATGGAGTCGTTTCTGACGATTTCGTAAGCGCCTGCCAATGCCTTTTGAGCTTTGGACAGGTCAGGCAGAGACGAGGCAGCTTTCCAGCGAAGAGCATCAAATCTGGCGGCGAGTTGATCGAGCTCATTGGATCTCTTGAATTCGGTCTGCGTCGAAATGGGAGTTGGTCGGAAGGCGTTCCAGAGTGCTTCCATGCTCAGACCCGTTGATAGCTGAAAGCCGCTGTCGAAGCAATTGGATAGCTGGTTTATGGTATGTGATACAAAAGTGGCATCGACCTCCTGCATCACCATGGACTCGGCAAAAGTTTGCAACTTCCTGGTACCCAAGGTCACATGAGCGTGGAAGTATGCTTCGTCAAATTCCTCACTGGAAGACAGCGAAACAGTCTGTTCCAAGAAAAGTCCTAAAATGTCAAGCAATTGGAGACGCATGAGGAAGGAGCCCGACAAGTCCAAATCCTGCTGCATGTAGTCTTCTATCGCGGCCATGGTCGATGACAAAAACATGCTGAGCTTGACCGTCGAGTCTTTGGACACTGCTGCGACGCGATCACTGATGAGCGAGCGCTGCAACCGGCTCAGAGAAGCCAACCTGGCCGCTTGCGCCTGGTCATGATATTGTTCGATGACGAGGCGAATTTGATGTATGCGTCGAGAGGTTTCATATCGCACTCCCATCCATGGAGCTAAGGTTTCGTGGGGAAGGAGCTTGGAGATGATCTGGTTATTGAACATGTGAATTGGCTGGGCCTTTGGCAAATCTCCAGTGGCCGCGGCTGGTAATGTTGAATAAAGGTCCATGACATTCCGGAGGAGATGCGATCCATGAGGCGTTTCCAGAAATTGCAGTAGGTCCTGCGCCACTGATCTGAGTTGCTCGTTGCGCTCTCCCTTGCTTGACAGCTGGTTGACAAATCGGAAAAGCAGAGACACATCATCAAGGGACAGATGCTCGATTGCGACCCGTGACACGTTTGCCATGAGAGAATTGTCTGCGCCGTCCACGGCTGTTGACAAGTGTGATGACTCGTGGTAGCGCTGCAATCTTCCCTCGACCGCTGATATTCTGCTGAAACATGAGGCTGACTCCGGTGGGGGGGCATGAATATGGATCTCGATAGCTCTATTCCTCATCGCTCGCGAAAGTTCTCCGTATTTCGGGTCCATGGTCAGAAAGATTCTGAAATCTGGATGAGGACGGATCATCCTTGGCTTGCCATCCGAGTCGCAGTGCTCGTTGATACTCAGAAAGCCGTTGGGCTCCAACAAGGAGTTCAGGCGATCTAGCACAGAGGCGTTACACATGTTGGCATTGTCCAGAACCAGCCACTGACCGGTGACAAGTGCCTTGACAATCACGCCGTCAAGCCATTCGAACCGAGGATTGTCAAGATGAAGCGGACCTTCGAGCAGATGCTTCACCCTCATCAGAACAGCACCAGCCTCGGAACTGGCTGAAAGCTGTTCCAATATGGCGTTAATGGCAGCTAGTATGTTGGCGAGATGCCCATGATCACCATTAAATGCGTCAAGAAGATGCAGCAACTTCAAGACTCCGTCGGGGGCTGAAGACGGAACCAGTGACATGACGGAATTCTGCAGGTATTCACGAAGTTCAATCAAGGCCGCATTAACTTCGCGAAGAGGATCAGCTTGTTCGAAGCCACCAACGAGATCCATGGTGTCAATGTCTGCATTCATTGGGAAGACCGCCAGAGGTTTGCCTGACAAGGCCGCCACGTAGTTCAGCAAGGATGATTTGCCATATCCAGAGGGACTGCTCAAGATGCATGGAATGTTTTGCTTTACACACACCATAATTGACTCCAACTCCGCCAGTCGGGGGACAATATCGATATTTGGCAAACTTTGAGGCTGTACGTCCAAATTCCTCGGCAACAGCGCGAAGCCTACTTGGCCAAATCTCGAGTTCAAGTTGTGATAGAGGCTGTGACTCCGAGGCTGCCAGCCGACAACACGAGCGAAGAGTTCTGTCACCTCTTCTCTGTCCCTTGTGGTGCGGAAACGTTGTCTGACAATGATATCGAGGAAGTCATCCATTTGCGCTCTCTGAAGCACTGGATCAGACGAGTTCAACAGGTGCAGCCATCTCAAAACATCTCGAAGGTTGAATTCCCAGGGCCCTCCTTGACCGCCGAACACCCTCTCCACCACGATCTGATGCTCCAATTGAGATACAAAGTTGATGAGATGTGCTATGACGCCACTGTCAAGTTTGGGAAAGTTATGAGACGCGATGAGCGCCAGATCCTCATCTTTGAACACGTCGGCGTATACGACAATGAAACGGTTGACGAAGGAAGCTGGCAGACCTTTGCGACCGCCACCCTGGTGATGTGGGTTCTGAGCGGCGAACAAACGAAAGTCGGGATGGCGTTTAAAAACTTGATCGAGTTCGGAGATGTAAACCTCACCACGGTGGTCCAGACAGGCATTCAATCCTTCCAGAACGGACTGCGAGGCGAGATTCATTTCATCCAGCAGAACCCATTCGCCCTTCTGCATGGCCTGAAGAAAAGGAGCATCTCTCCAGGCAAAATTTCCGGCTTCTTCACCTTCAACGGGGACATCGGTACCGAAAAGATCCATCAAATCAGTCTGGTCCGACAGGTTGATTCTTGTGAGAGGCCGGCCACATGCCTGCGAGAGCGCGGCTACCAAGGTTGTCTTGCCAACACCTGGGCTGCCTTCGAGAAGAATAGGCTTCTGCATCTGCAAGGCGCGGACCACTCTCATTGCGTTAAGTCTGGTAGTCGGTGCATGGAACGCGAATGTCGGGTCTGCAAGGCCTGTCGGACATCGAGGCGTGCTGAAGTCTCCGATGGAAAGCAAGTTATCCGTAATGACAAGAGCGGGTTCTGTCATGTAAATCTCGGACACGTTCTTCCCAGTCATCTCGCCAAGCTTCTTCAGGCACTCCTGTCTCTGGATGTGTACGGTCTTCAAGTCTGTAGCCATCATGGCCGACGGATTGGCTCCGATGCTGTCAATAAAGATGGCTGCTGCGCCGTGCACAAATGACACCAGGGGATTCTCAGCTTCGAAAGTATTGATGAATTGTACCCAGACAAGGATCTCTCGAATGGAAAAAGCAGTCGTTGCCAGAGGTCGGAAAGTCTGGGCAAACCAGCGAGCAAAGTCCACCATGGCATCCACCAAGTATTTCGATTGATCCGAGAGCTTGGTTTTGACAATCTCGTAGATATCATCGCTTTCGGACAAAGGTGGCACCCAGATCTCGGTAAATCGATTTCTGAGAGCAGGCGAAAGCTCCTTCTTGCCAAAGTCACCACCCGGGTTCATTGTGGCAAAAAACTGAAACCCATCAGCGCCAACTACAAATGAGTTGTCGACGCCCTTTTCTGCCAGCAGCAATGTTCTTCCAGGCTCGAGAACAGAATTCAGTCTTTCCAGGACAGAGTCGTCTGCTAGTGAAATCTCGTCCAACAAAAAGAAATGGCCACCTCTCATGGCTTCCACCAAAGCGCCATCGGACCATTCAAATAGTGCTTTTGACCGGGTCTCGTTCGCGACGATGCGGTCGCGAAGACTCTGTGGAATAGTATTCGTGATCGACACATCGAGGGTTTTGTACTGGGCCAGCTTTTCGTCTAGTGTTGGAGGGATAGCGTGACCCAGGGATTCGAGAACTGTAGTCAGGTCCGCGCTCAATACCTCAGCAATGGCACCGCGATTACGAACCGGTCGCTGAGATCCAATCAGGTCACCTGTTTCTGTGTTTTGATGGGCGTTGACAATGTGCAGTTCCTGTTGGAGAGCCTCTGCTAGCAACTGCACGACGGTAGTCTTGCCGCAACCAGTCTCACCAACAAGTAGCACTGGTTCGTTGTTCTTCAACGCGCGAGAGACAAGCACGTAGAGCCTCCGCATGGCGTGCGTCCAAACCACGCCTTGTGCATTTGACGCCTTGGCTACCATCTTCAGCTCGGGTGCTTTCGAAGCAGAGTACAGCTCGTGAGGGTCAATTTTGACTTTGAAGACCTTTTCAATCACGTCTTTGACAGCAGTACGTTCCTCCTCCACACGGACTCTCTCCGCAAGAAGCATGAACCCGTGCGCGGCAATTTCTTCTCTAGTGTCTGCTTCTCTGAGGGCCCAGCGAAACAGATCTCGCAGGGTGGCGAAACTATCCTTTTGTTCAAAAAGACGGCTTGTTTGACGAAGTCTAGAAAGCTCCTTGTAGACGGTTACAATGCGACGGCAATCGGGTGGTGATGTAGTTCGGCTTCGTTGCTGAAGAATATACTCCAACTCGTCCTCCGGAATGTCGTCGAAATGCAGTTCCAGAAATCGGTTTCTGAACGCCCGTGACAAGACTTTCCGGCCTCCGTAAAGACCAGGAGGGTTCTGAGTTGCAAAAAGAATGAAGTTCTCGTGGGGGCGAACGACCTCTTGGGTTTCGGGAATGAGAAGCTCCCTATTATCATCCAGCAGGCGGTTCAATGCTTCTAGTACATCGGTTGGCGCCAGATTAAGCTCGTCGAGCACGATCCAGTGACCTTGTCGCATGGCCTGGACTAGCAAACCCTCTTGAAAGCGTAGCTTCCCATCCGGGCCGGATACATAAGTCCCTAGGTATTCTTGGAGGTCAGTGTGTTCGTGATTGTTGATACGAACAAACTTGTTGCCGGTGAAGTTGGCGAGGTATTCAATCATGCTCGTCTTTCCCGCCGATGTAGGTCCCTGAATCAAAACGGGGAATCGCCTCGTGGAGGTCGCTCGCACCAGATTCAGAAGGTTACGCTCCACGTACGGAGTAATGATGTAATCCTGGCGCTCAATAGGGGTTTGTTCGCCTTGGAATAGCCAGTAGTGACGATCGCGGTTGTTGTTCTGGAATTTGACGTATTGACGGCCATCATTTGGGTGCTTCGGAGGTTGTGACAAGAGAGACTGAGGGTTGCCGTGCTTATCAAGGAGGTGATGATAGATGAGCGGCAGCAATGCTTTTTCCGAGTCTCGATCTAGTAGCGTTAAAAATCCCATGGAGAATCCTTCATAGAGTGCTCGTCGAATACTGTACAGTGGCGCAATAGTGGTGACATAGCTCAAAACCCGGGTCAAAGTTCGCAAGCTGAAGTGCGGAACCTCGTTTGCGCCGTCAACCAATCGTTTCTCCTGCGCCATTCGTTTGGTGTTCATGTAGAGGCGGGCAACATCATCGGCGGCCTGGTCATGCTTAGTACTGGTGTTTCCAAGGTAGGTCTTGATGATCGTGAGGAGATCTTTCAGATCTGTGTCGGGACTTTTGACGTAGAGCTCGGTGAACCGCGATCGAATCCCAATCGGCAGATCTCGTTTTCCAATGTCTGTGGCAGGGTTCATGGCACCGAATATGCGGAAGTCGGGGTGCGCGACAATTTTCTCAATTTCGCCCGTCTCGGAAAGAAGAATCGAAGGTCGTTCCTGAGGCCCAGTGAGCAAGTCCGCGATGCTTTCCAAGGTATCGGGGGAGGCGAGGTTGATTTCATCCAGCAAAACCCAATCGCCATTTCGCACAGCCTTGATCAAATTGCCCTCGACGAAGCTAAATGCAAACGCGCCTGATCCTCCAGATATTTGAATGTCGAACTGGTCCAATCTCTGAGCAAAATTCGTCCAGCGAGGCCGCAATTCTAAAAGTGACTGGAGTTTTGATTGCGTTTTGCGGCGTTTGGCTGGTTGCTCTGAGCCATCTTGCGTGGTATCTCCCTGCTCAACTTGAAGTGTCTCTAGCTGAGCCACGATCTTCACAAACATTTTTGGTGCTTCCTTCCATAGCTTCGACAGCTTGGACCACTGGGATTTGGCAAAGCATTTGCCCGCTTGTTCCAAATACTTTTGGTTCTTGGATGCAGATATTCCGGTGGCGGCGAACAAATCCTCAAACTCTTCCTTCAGGGGCACGGCCAGACTGCGCACATTTACGGGCTTGAAGCCACCAAGCAAATCGCCCACCTCGCTCTGTTGTGACAAGTTAACGGCGATTAGTTTGTGCCCTAGTGAGTCTGCGAGCTGCTGTACAACGGTCGTCTTTCCAATACCGGTCTCGCCAACCAATAAAACAGGTTCTTCAAGCTTGATGGCCACGGCAATCTGCTCCAGGAGCCTTTTTGCGTGCGCTGTGCTTGCAAAAGGGCGTTTGGATTTCTGTAACTTTGACGACGCTGACTTCTTCTTGCGCAGTTGGGCCCGTCCTATGCTGAAAACTCGCTCGGTCTCGTCCAAAGGGGGTATATTGGCGGACAGATAGTGGTCCGCCCGGTCTTTAGACATGTGCATCTCCTCTGCGATCGCGTAGGTGAGGTGTTTTCCGAGTTCCATGTCGGGACAGCTGCCGACAAAGCAGTCCAAGGCCTCCATAAACATCCAGTCCCGCGTTGTCTCGCTGATGGGCTCGTCGCCGTTAGTAGAGCCAGCTGTCAACAGACATTCTTTCAGCCTGCGACACCATTTCAGCAGATCACGCAAGTTCACCTGCCGATCCATCACACTTCTTCCACGGGACATGAGGGTAGCATTTCTGCTGAGTTGCGAAAGGCGATTGTGGACAGCTAGGATTCCAGGAACAAATTTTCGAAGCATCGGATAGGTTTGGAGTATAACCTCCTCCAGTTCTGAGGGAGTGAGCGGGTCAGCGTAGAAGGGTCGCCAAAATCGCATGCCGACAAGCGAGGGCAAGTTCTCTCGTCCGTTGAGTCCTCGTGAAGTCCGCACCGTAGCAAACAGCCTAAAACTGCTGGCGGCCCGTATCCTCTCGCCACGACTGGGAATCAGTAGCTCCTTTCGCTCGATAAGGGGAAGTAGCGTGCTCAGAACTTCTGTAGGGGCTCTATCAAGATCTTCAATCAGAACCCACCGGCCCTCCCGCACTGCTGTTGTTAAAACACCTGGGCGCCATTGGAAACTCCCGGGCTTGCTGTCTGTTGAATAGAGTCCGATGAGCATTTTCGCGTCGGTTTGTTCGTTAAGGTGAAGCGTGACCATGTCTGAATACTTGCCCAATTGCATGGCAAGCTCATGGACAAAAGATGTTTTCCCAACGCCTGCCATGCCATGAAGTAAAATCGGATCGTCGTCACGTAGCAAGGTTGCCAAGCGCTCCATGTTGCCGGTTGTCGTTTTCGTCATGACCAGCGATGATGGGTCTCCGATCGGCCCATGAGGCCTGGGAAGTAGTGCTTCGCCATATGAGATGGTGTACGGGGTAAGATTCTGAAGGCAGTCCCCCTCACTGTCCTGTTGTAGTGCGGCCTTTGCCTCCTCCCGCAAAGCCAGCACTTTTTGCGCCCGTTCCTGCTCAAAGAGTGACAGGAAGCCAAAGTCGAGTTCAGCACCATCAATAAGCCCAACGACGGCTTGTTCCCGGCCTAGATAGCAGTCGATCAAAGCTTCGAGCTTAAAATCTGATGCGTGGAGAAGCATGCAGAAAATCCGAATGGCGAGATACCTCACAGGCCGGCTCTCATGCGTAAATAGAAATTGCATGTACGAGACGGATGCAGCGGGACTATACGTTTGAAAATCAAAATTCAATAATCTCCATAAGGTAACGAGACTTTCTAGTAGATCTGATTCGTTCAACTCCGCCAACGAGCTCTCGTCGTAGTTCTGAAGTAATAATTGGACCGGTGATGATGGCCTCTCATTCGAGCCAGAGGTATCATCGCCTAAACATGGTAGAAAAGAGACCAGGTACGGCGCAAAGGGTAGAAGCCGTGCGAATGAGGACGCAATCCTGATGCGAAGGGCCGGGAGTCCGGCGCTCATGATCCATCGCGCACAGATATCGGGAAATACATTTTCAAAATGCACAAAAATTCGCTCTGTAAGTGGTGAGCAAAGGGCTGCTTGGGCGACACCGTCCAGCAGTTTTGCAGTCGAATGTTGCCGGATAATGCCGAGCAATTCCGGGGGCAGATGATCCAATACAGTCGCATCCGCCAGGAGCGACCTCGTCTGCCTCGAGACGTCAATCACGGCCATGATCGCGTCGTTTTTTCGACCAAATTTTCGTCGTCGTGTGGTGTTTGTTCAGTCCTCTTGAGCTTCTTTTCTTACATCTGCATTTTGCCCAGACACTTTTTTTCTGACAGGGGTCTGAACCGGGAGTGATGCGACAAGTTTTTCCGGGCCAATCAGCATCGCTGGTCTACGTACCGAGCGCCTCCACTCTGCCTGGGAACGTCGCGAGGCATCCAGCCGTGGCGAAGCTCGAAAAACTTCGAGGACAAGGCTCCTGATCGAGAAAGCTGCACGCGACCGATCCCCTCTCGTTCGACGACATCAACTCGCTCTGCGCCCCCTCCACATCGACAGCCATGGCCATGTCTTGCCGGTACGCCGCGCAGAGCTGCGCTCGCCAATTGTGCTCTGCTCGCCCTGTCAGATCATCTGCACCGCTGTTTCGCGTTGCTTCTTCAGCGAGGCGGTTCAACTCAACAGAGGCTGCTGCCACCAACCCCAAGATTGCCGAGATTGTCGACCAAATTAGCAAGTTGACATTGCTTGAGACCGCAGACCTGGTTTCGAGCCTCAAGGTGCGCCAATGTCGTCACGGGATGAGTGAAAAACGCGATGGCCGTTGTTGCTGACTTTTGGAGGACAGAGCAAACTGAATATCCCCGACATGCCGATGGGAGGCTTCGCTGCTGCTCCTGCCGCCGCCCCTGCTGCCGCCGAAGAGGCCGAAGAGGCCGCGCCAGCCGCCGCTGAGAAGACACTATTCACTCTCAAGTTGCAAGCGTTTGACACTGCCTCCAAAGCCAAGGTCATCAAGGAGATCAAGGGCATGTTGGGGCTCAGCTTAGTAGAGAGCAAGAAGTTTGTCGAGAGCGCGCCCAAGATGATGAAAGAGAACGTTGCCAAGGAAGAAGCCGAGAAGATCATCGCTTCGATGAAGGAGTTGGGCGCCACTGTGGTTATGGAGTAAGAGGGTCAAGTTATCTGGGGGGCACCGAGCGATCGACTATCATGTCTACCATAGAAGGCCGATACGTATGTATAAAGAACATGAAGAGATTTACCACATGTACTAGTATCTTGAGGGTGTGTTATTCACATTCGACATATGTTGTATGAAGCAAAGGAAGATTCTTCTCACTCTTAAAAAGCCACGCATGGCATTACGAGACCACTGCTTCAAACCAAAGCTAAGCACAATTTCAACAACTCCTATGGGTATCAATTGACATGTTTTTCCAACCTGGCCTGTACCGCGACTGCCATCAAAAACAAAATGCGACTCCGTAAACACCAACGCCATGCAATGCAAACGCACGTGAGGGAGACTCCCTCCCAGAGTACAGATATCAATGACGCTCTCCATTAGCAGCACGCCTATGGGGACATTGCTGCATGATCATTTCCTTCTCAAAATCATTGGCTTCTTCAGTGAGGAGCCGATCATCATCCTCTCCGAAGTCGCTCGTCTCTTCCCACAACTTGTTCAACTCTGCATTATCCATCCTTGGAATCGCCCATATGCTCTCGCGTTGTCGTTTGTGCCGTTCCCTGTCTTCCTCTATGCGTTGTTCTATTTGCCGCTTGTCTAAACGATGCGCTGCTGAGCTCGGGCCAGACCTGGGCGCAACCGTAGCGGTTGATTTTAAATCGGCCATCTCTTCGTCGACAGATGGTGAGACCGGGCTCAAGTCAGCGTCGTTGTAACGATCTTTAAGAACGTCTTCGATCTGGCTGACTGCTTGAAATTCTAAATGGCCTTTGCTCTGAAGACCTTGAAGAACCTGTAGCTTTGATCAGCAATCAAGCTTCCGCTGCCTCTGATCTCTGAGATGATGACGAGGCAAAAGTCTAGATCTTCCACTTACTCTTCTCACCACTTTGACATTGGTAGCACCAGAGCAATGGTCAGGGGCGACGGCGTCGACTACTCGAATAATGTCGCGCTGCATCATGCGAATGTAGTCGGCATGGCCGTGTTTGGCCAAATCTAGGAAATGCTCAATAAAGAACATGATATTCGCACGAGTGTTCATGTTGGTCTATGACGAAAAGAAAACTGTGAGCGGTTCGTTCTCATTGTGTTCCACGGCAGGGTGCTAAGCTTCTTACACGCTCTACTTGCTCGAGGATGCAGGAGTGCAGATCTTCGTCCATGTCTTTGTACTTGAGGGCATACTGGGCAGCCTTTTGCGCAGAGTTCACCGAGGCGTTGAGGTGCTGCAATTGCATGCTGAAGCGCATACGAACCTCAAACGGGTCCGCCATGTCGGTGTCTGATTATCGGTTCGGTCGCAAAGGCACTCTGTACGGTGTCAATCGCGTCGCTCGGTGGTTGCAGTAGTATGGGCCGGCGGTTTGAAGGCTTCAAGTTGAAGCGGCGATTTGATCCACAGCGAAGCGGGAACCTCAAGAAAACTATATGTGGAGTCACCGGGGTTCACCAGCAATGGGGACAACAATCACTTTCTCACTCACTCGGAGTCACACGACGTAAATTGACTCCTCTCCTCTCTCAATCATTCAAGCGAATCTTGGTCTAGCATTTCTCATATACACGTCTTGAAGCGTTCGCCGATTCCTTTTGCTTCTCTGCATCGACAAGTCCCCCCCAACTGCTCATACATCACCAACAACCCCGCCATTAGTAAAGAGGTAGCTTCCAGCAAGCAATTACGCAAGATGAGTCCTCAACAGCATGGCGATTTCACCATGACGGTGCTGGGATGCGGTTAGTATATTTGATTTCTCTTGCATTCTTCTCGCCTCGCCCCAGATGGCTCGCAACCAGCAAACAAGATGGGAATGAAAAGGGATCAAAAGCCTCATAGCAATATCACAGGCACCATGGGCATCGCGATCCTCAACGGCATCCTCACCTCCTTGGCCGAGATCAACGGACCTCGCCCTCTCCAGTGTTCAACCTCCGGCACATCAACCCCCGGAGAGGAACGGCCGCAATCGCTGCCATCGCGCTTCATCGCCTGCGTCCGCAGTGCCGAAAGCGCCAAGCGAGTCAAGTCAGCCCTATGGGAGCACTCATCCATCGTCAAGGTTGTTCAAAACGATAACATCGCCGCTGTGCAGCAAGCGCAGGTGGTCCTGCTCGGCTGCAAGCCCTACATGGTGAACAATGTCCTCGGTCAGCCCGGTATGGCTGATGCGCTCAAGGGCAAGCTGCTCATTAGTGTCTGCGCCGGCATCACCGCTGAGCACATGGAAATTGCGCTTCACGGGTCCGTACCCTCGACGAGTCCTGACGAAGATGGACGGTGCCGCGTTGTGCGCGCCATGTGCAACACTGCTGCTCTCATCCGAGAGTCCATGACTGTGATCGGCATCACGGAGCCTCCCCTGCCCGCGCAGTCCAAGGCTCTGGTCACCTGGATTTTCAAGCGCATCGGCGACGTGGTCTACCTGCCGTCGAATAACATGGACGCCAGCACGGCTCTCTGTGGATCATCTCCTGCCATGTTTGCCTTGATGTTGGAAGCTGCCATTGATGGCGCTGTAGCCATGGGCTTGCCCCGTGCAGAGGCTCAAAGAATGGCCACTCAGTCCATGCGCGGCATGACTGGCCTCGTTCAGAGTGGTGAGCATCCTGCTCTGCTGCGAGAGAAGGTTTGCACCCCGGGTGGGTGTACAATTGGTGGACTCTTGGTCTTGGAAGAAGGCCGAGCGAGGGGCACCATCTCTCGTGCTATTCGCGAGGCAACGGTTGTTGCCAGTCAGCTTGGAAAGGGCGTGCAGGGCGTAAATGGGACGAGGTTCAACACCACTGGGTGAGAGGTGTGCAAAGATAGATGAACCATCGTATCGACTGGCGATGGACAAAAATTAGGATATGAAAGGGGAGAGGTATACACGTGCGGGACGGTTTAAAGCTTGGACAGACAGACATAGAATGTGAACCCATTCCGGCGCGCATCGGATTGATTCATTGATCCATTGGTGACATAAGCTACACTGGAGACACTCTTCATTACTACGTATCCCTCTCCTCCTTTAATCATGACCCCAACGCCAAAATCTTGCTATTTGATTGTTTCGTACCCCCATCCGGCCAACGCAGTCTCCACTAATGCCTCCCGACTCTCGCCTTTTTGCTCACATTCTCAGACTCAGCGTCATCCGGCTTACGCTTGCCATTGGAAGCTTTCGTCTCTCCATACTTCGAGATCCTTTCACTAGCAGCCAAAAGTCTGGCATACTCCAACTCGACACCTGTCAACGTCTCCTGCAGCTTATCGATTCTATCCGAGACCTCAATCTGAGACAAGAGTTCCTTGTTGTGTTTGTACAGTCTCTGCTTGGTAAACAATTGCCAAAGCCTTTCGAGATGCTTGTCCTTCTTGGAGGGCCGCGGAGGTGCATCGTGCAGCATCGACATGGTCGGCCGAACAGAGAGCGGAAGCTGGGACATGATATGCATTTCCAGGACGCGAGAGAACTGTCGAGGTGCAATTTTTGCCCTTTGGCGTATCTCATCGAGCTTGTCTTGCCCAGTAATCAATTTGGGAATAATCCCCTTGCTGGGAATGGTGACGGAGGCGTTTAGTTTGAGGTTCTTGAACTCGGGTATTGATCTTAGGTAGGCGAGATCGCAGAGATCTCTCAGATCGTCAAACGCCTCATTGGGGTTCTCAACGGTGAACTCATGTGTTTGCTCGTTGTCGTGGTAGTATTGGAAAATCGACTTATACAGTTTCGCTCCATTGCCCCTGCGCTGGAAGGGCGGCAAGATGACGAACTGGGACAGCCTCGTTCTGCAGGGAAGTGTAGTCAAGTCGAGATTTCCTTCGGGAAGTTCCCAACCGTCTCCTTCCGGTGGGGGCGTCGGAAGTGATTTGAAATAAAAGAACCGATATACTGTCGAGTATCCGACAAAGACGTACGACTTATCGTCCGCATTGTCGAGAGACTTTTGAACACGATACAGCATGAAAACGGTCCAGCGGTCTGCATCGGATAGGTCCTGCTCGGGGGAGTCGGATTCAGGGTCTGAGCCTATATAGGAACCACCCTCGATGAGAAGGGGAACGAGAATCTGCACCCGAGCGTTCAGCTGCATGACTGCCGAGTCGGCCAAGCTCCCCTTCCAGATCTCATACTGTCCGTCTGGGCCATCGATGCTCTCATGCAAGGCACCTGGGGGGTGCCAATTGTCGCCAAGCTGCTGAGCGCTGCTTTCAAAATCGGAACTTCTCGTGAATGCAACTGAAGAATATGTCGTCAGCGCGTGCATCAAGAGAAGAGCTAGGTGTAACAAGGGGCAGAATTAGTAAATGCCACAACTGTTTGCTTACTTTTCGGGAGATGTTCTTGCAGCACAGCCTTGACGTCTGTCGGCCCATCCATGCCAGCTGAAGGTGTAAGCTTATTGCTGTAGGTAATTTGCACATGTGGTCGCATGTCATTTGCCCTGAAGCGCAAACCGATCTTCAGACCCTTGTAGCCGAAGATTTTCTCATCCTCACCGAAGATGGGATATGTGAAATCTGGGTGAAAGGTATCAACGAGTCGGAGTCCGGACTTTGACGGCGAAACAAGGCTCAGGCTGAGCGCATTGTTGGAATCGGCGAGCCCTGGTCGCTTGTTAGTTGAGCGGAGACATGGAACAGAGAAGGAACTCGTATGTCGACACTGACTTACAGTCGGTATAGTCGGGTAGAGCAGCCATGATGAGGAATGCAGGGGCTTGCAGCTGGGATCAAACGATAGCAGACAGTTCGAGCGCAGTGGTTGTGTGGTGGCGACTCTTGACGAGGCAAAAGCTGGAGCTGGAGCTGGAGAGACGCGTTGGCACGCGATCTGCGCGCGCCAATCAATTAAAACCTTGATCTTCTGCAGCGTTGGCTCCACATCCAAGGCGAACGGCTTGAGTCACCTGACACCTGACAGTGGGACACCGTTTGCTGGCTGAGCCGCGTTTGTTGCGTCATGCGGTACCGTCAGGGGACTTCGGGCCAGACTCGGACTCGTACTCGGACTGTATCATTGCTTGCAGTCGTTTTATTCACATCAATCTAGATCTTCATCCACAGCGAGAACCTGCATGGAATTCCTCATGCGCCCGTCGTCATGGCTCACATTACCAGCAGTGCCGCGCCGGTCGGGTCCATCATCTTTTCCATCGTCGCGCTACTCGTAATATCGGCCATTGCGCTCTTCATCTTGCGCTACTACCTTCCGTTGCGGACGACGCCAGGCTTCTACCTCGTTCCGATCTTCTTCGCCCTATGGCTGCCGTCAATAGCTGTGCTACTCGTGCCGATAGACTTGGCGTCGAGCGCCGCGACGAACGATGAGGCTACCCGAGGAATCTGGCTTCCCGAGCGTGTCGTTCTAGTGTCGTGGCGAATTACGTATTGGCTCACCTTTGTGTTGACCTGGTCAGTGACCTCTTTCCATAGGCTTTCCAAGATGCGAGAACTGAATTTTTCTTTCTTTTGTTTACAGGTTTATACTACCACTTCTTGGCGAATATTCGGATGCCGGCTATCACGAACCGAACGACAAGCTTGCGTATTCCCTCCGACAAAATGCCCAGTACTATGCGATTCTACTTGGCTCCAGCGCGGTAGGGTTATTGTATGTAATCACAGCATACAGGCTCTCTTTCACGTCGCTCAAGGGCCTCATCATGACTCTTGCGTACTGCTGGGGACTGGTGCTGGCCATCTATCTCATGGGCCATGGGCTCGTAGCCATCCCTCGGCGAATGATTCGCAATGCAAGCATAAGTGGCAGGCTACGGCGCTTGCAGACACGCGCGCCAAAGGTCCATGAGGATATGGAGGACTCGTTGATCAGCCTGGAGGATATTGAGGCTCAGGTGGAGGAACTTGGCCGACGAAAAACGGGCACTGCGTTGGATTTCCAGGAGTGGATCGAAGAGTTGCAAGAACTGGCGAATATCTGGCCGTCATCTCAGTCTCAGCGTGGAGTGTTGGCTGCTGCTACCTCCATGGCGGGAGCATCGAGTCGCAACGTGCCGTCCGTCATAACAGGCAAGTACTTGGCCGAGCTGAGCCGACGGCTTGTTCGTGCTCGCCATGCCCGGTCTCGATATGTCGATGAGTGGACTCAACTAGTGCATGAGGCTGGCGACTTGCAGGCAATTCTGAACTCTGCCGCGTCCAAGAAGCTCGAGTTTGATCAGATGTCACCGCATGCCAGCGCGTGGGACAAGAGCAAATTTTTGACCCCATATACCAGGTACATCTGGTACTACCACCTCGTACCCTATGCACACGTGGCATTTGGGATACTCCTCGGTCTAGCCTCAGCTTGTGTTGTTTGGTCCGAGCTGGTGCGATATACGTTCCCGCGACTGTCAGTGATCCGCCTCAGCGTAGTGCATCACTGGGTTGGTGAAAAGCCGGAGGTGGGCTTTGCCGGACAAGTGCTCTCTGCCTTTTGGATCTGCTACATGTGCGCTGCAGCGTTCCTATCCATGACGGAGGTCAAAGTCTGGCGTGGACGGGCTCTGGTGAAGCGCAACACGGCTTACGAGTCGGCATTCTGGTACTCCATGCAAGTCGCCAAGCTGACAATCCCGCTTTCCTACAACTTTATGACATTCCTGTCCAAAGAGGTCTACCAAAAGACGGTCTTTTATCGGTTTTTGGGCCAGTTGATTGAGGAAACAGCGCCGGGTCGATGGTTCGATGACGTGTTCCCCATCGTGGTTTTGTTCCCTGTCGTGGCGACCACGTTTGGTTTATACGGCCGAGTGAAGCGCATATTCGTCGGCATGGACGTGATCGGCGACGATGATGCTAACGAGAGCGCTCCTTCGTACGGCACTGGCTCCTGGCGAGAAGGTCGCGATCTCATTGAGCGCGAACACGGCGGCACCACGACATACCGTCGGCGAGGCGACACTGCAACAAGGGTTGCCGGTGTAAACGCAGCAGCGCCTAGTCTATCCGATCCCTCTTCCAGGGCCTCGACAAGGCCGCTCAGCCGTCCTCAGAACGTGTCCGCAAATGCACCTCGGTCCGGGTCCTCTATCGCCGACGAGGTCCCTGAAGACGACAACATGCTCCATATCATAGGCCACCGGATGAAGAATACGCTTGACAATATCGAAGCGCCAGCGTGGTTCCAAGATCTAGGCAAGGGCTTGAAGAAGCCAGCATGGATGGGCGGTGGAGAAGGCGAGGCGAACGGCAGCGCTCAGACGCCGGATATCCGGCGATGGTTCGGAGGTGAAGGACACGTTCGATTGTAAACTTCTCCCGCTTGTTCATTAATCTGCCCATTGTTATTTAGCATGCATTAGATGGTGTTCTCAGGTTTCCTGGAATGGCTACCGAATAGGGGGCATCTAACTAAAATGCCTTAAGCCAAATTCTTTCTTTCGTTCTTTTCCCCTCTTCCTCAGTCTATTTCCTTTTCTAAAAGCATATGCATAATGCAGACATGCATGGGTCGTGGCGTTGAGGTTTCTTTAGTATAGACGCGTGATGGCTAGACTGATTTTTTCTCGTAATAAGATGAACGAGCAAAAGAATATACACACAAAACCGCGATTTGTGCTTTGCTTGAGTCTCTGATTATAGATGCCTTGTATATCCGGCTCATCTTTCGTGTCTGGGCATGATACGAGGAAGCCTTCCCTCAGTGTGTCATGCTCTTGCTGCTCATTGTTAGCATGACAGGATCATGCGACAATTCTGACCCACGATTCAGAGTCGAGATGAACATGTACACATCCGTACTCCGTGTGTTGGATCGCCCGTTATCGGATGCCTCTGGCTCAACATGTAACCGCCCTTCTTCATTCATTGAAAGATATGTAGCGAGGTCAAAGATTGAACTTCCTTTTGCAAATGAATCTTCATTGTATGCGCTCTGTTACTGCTTGCTATTACGAATTTCATGCCCAATCTCCACCTACGTATCTCCTTTGTATATATGTATCGAGATATCTCCCTATATACATCCCCAGGATCAAATACGGCTCCTCGTACTTTTGTAGATCAAGTGCATAGAAACCCCTAAGATCTAGGCGCACCGATAGAATTCCACGTATGGGCCTTACTCATAGTCCTCTTGCGCAGATGAAACATGATGTCCTTTTCCATCTTGTCGATGCTCTGCTCGAGATCCTCATCGTCCTTTGCGTAGCGCTTTTCGCGGCGACGATCGTACCACATCCAGACGGCGACAATAGCAGCCGTTATGGGGATCGTGACGGCGAAGTAGATCCAAAGGCCGACGGAAACGGGATGAGCGGCTACAGAGTGTTAGCCTTTAGGCTCGAGTTGAAAACTTGATGTCGACGTTTTTTTTTAGAAAAAAAAAAGAAGACTCTCACATTCTTGAAAGTTGAAAAATGTCATGCTAAACACCGAAGCAAGATACGTCCCCGGCAGGAACAGCGTCCCCATGAGCGAAATAGTCTTCATAGCAGTACCATCCCGCTTACTCGCATGCGCAATGCGGCGCTGTTCACCTGCGATTTCGAGATTGAGGCGCGCTTCGCGCTGAGACATGATGTTATACAGCTGCCTCCAGAAGAAATTCATTAGTAAGAGGTCGAGCCTTAAATCTTCAATGTCCTTTTTGGGGGTCATATATCAAGAAAGCAAAATGTGCGCGAGAAAGACAGATATAAGAAAATAAAGAGATAACACACCGCTTCCCGCTGCACCTTGAGTCTCTCCAGCGTCGTATGAATATAATTCTCCAACCCTTTCAGCTTCGCCTGGTAAAACTCCAGCCTCGACGCCATACTCCGATGCAGCTTATCCATCTCCCGATGATGCGTCCTCTCCGCATGCCTCCACGCCTCGATACCCCCCTGGCCTTCCTCCTGGCCCTGCTCCGGCTCCTTTTCACCTCCCTGCCGCCCGCGACTCCGGCCGTGGTCAAACCGCCGCATCGCCTTCTCCATCTCCCGCACCAGCGCCCAGTATGCCTGCGGCCTCTTCCACATAACGTGCCCATGACACTCTACCAGATCCCGATTCAGCCCATCGACCTCCATGAGCCCATCCTGGAAGTACTGCTCATGCTCCTCGACCTCATTCCGCAGACTCACTGCGTTTTCCAGCCTGCGCAGCCAATCCCGTGCGTCGCGCTGCTTCTGGTCATTCGTCGGAGAGAGGTCATACGAGAGGATGATGATGGGGAGAAGCATCGGGTGGCCAACTTGGGCTGTACACGCGCGAACATGCTGCAGCGCGGGGGCGATATCTGAGGAAGGTGTCCCCTTGAGGAAGCCAGTCGTGAGGCGAGTGCGGAACGAGTGAGAGAGGAGCATTTCCCAGCCACGGGTTTTGCCTTTTTTGCGGACGTCTGATTTGCGGTGGATGATTTCTGTTGCGGTGTCAGTGGACGTGGTTGTGTCATCTTTCTTCCTCTCTTAAAGAGGAGATTGCCTTCCCTCTCTTCTTCGCTCTGTTTTTCTCTCGGAGGAGATTGTGTTCTCTCTCTTCTTCACAATTTCCTTGGGAAAACAAAACGAACGAAACAGAATGGTAAAAAAAAAAGTGAGAGGAGTGTGAGATATCGACGCACGCAAGTGAGGATCCTCATCATCCTGATCCAAACAACACCAGAAAAACGGTCCCACCACAGCCGTCGTCTCAATGCCACGAAACGGCAAATTCATCACCCTCACCATCTCGGCGTATGAGTCCCGCGGCAGCGACAGAACCTTGGGCATGAATGTGTCTTTATCTTTTGCGCTCTTCTGCACACTATCTCACCACCTGCCTCGTCAGAAACGGCTGCATAGTCGCACGCGTGAGACCCGGCACGGTTTGTCTTGCGAAGCGAAGATCGGCATGAACTTACATGAGGCGCATGCCGCTCACTAACTTGACGTCGCGGGGGAGGTTATCCGGCGGCGCGAAGGCGCCCTGTGAATGATGCGATGGTTTTAGTAAACTGCTTCCATTGTTCCGTTTGACCACGGGGGGGGGGGGGGGGGGGGGGGGGGGGGGGGGGGGGGGGGGGGGGGGGGGGGGGGGGGGGGGG